>PVKH010003045.1:0-25708 GCA_004027955.1 Chaetophractus vellerosus | reverse complement strand
CTGTATTTCTTTGAACTGATTTTGATATGATTTTGTACTTGCAATTGTTACTAATTTAGGGCTTTTTGAATATTGTAATGTATTTTTGGAATTCAGGGGGTGAAATGTAATGGTTTGAGTTTGATTTAATTATGAATTCCAAAAATATAGATTAGATTATGTTTGTAAGCTGGTCTGTTCATCTGGGCATGATTGAGTTGTAAGTAGGGCGTTAACTGCCACGTCAGTGAGACGTTGAGCCCTGCCCCTCGGTGGGCGTGGTCTCAAGTAAAAAAGCAGACTGAGAAAAGCAGATTGAGAGCAGAGCTTTGGAGGAGACTTGAAAAGCAGTTCTGATGTTGGAGTGAGCCGATCGCCGGATAGCCTACAGCTGGCCTTGTGGAGAAACGCAACGCAGAGAGTCTCATAGTCTTCAGCTGAACTCATGAAGGAAACAGAAACTAAGCCCGGAGAGAAACGCAGCCCCGGGAACAGAAGCTAAACCCGGAAGCCTGAACCCTGGAGACTACGGCAGCCATCTTCCTCCAAAACATAAACTTTGGTATGGGAAGAAATTTATGCTTTGTGGCCTGGTAACTGTAAGCTTCTACCCCAAATAAATACCCTTTATAAAGACTGACCAATCTTTGGTGTATTTCAAAAGGCACTCCTGTGGCTGGCCAAAACAGGGAGAATCACACAGTTGTGGGGAAAGATGGGGTTAAATTTATTATAGGTCTATTGAATAACTAAGCATGCATGCATGGCTTAGCTGTAAGTAGCTTTAATGCAGTCATAATAATGTAAATACTGTATATTTACACCACCAAAATTACATTAAAAACATGTTAGAAGGATGCAAGTATAGGAAGTGAGCTTGCGGTTTCTAGTGGGAATGGAAAAAAAAAACAAATTTTCATCTTTTCTAGAAAGAAGTGAATAAATAGTGTCTAAAATGACATAGCAAGAAGTAGTATATTATATACATACAGCAGTTTTACGCTCACAAATCCTAATAACACTAATCCTAATAATATCAGGGTTTTATGGTAGTAGATGTTGGTAAGTTTCTCAATTTGTCAGACTACCAGATTGGTAGGACAGGTGATGGCCATCTGGACTAGAGTGGCATCAAAGAGAGGGGTAGAAGTGCATCTGGTTGGGATTAATCTTGGAGGTAGAGCCAATAGGACTTGCAGATGAGGGAAGTGGAGAAAAAAGAAAAATAATGAATAGCCACCAGTGTGGTTTGACCGACTAGGTGGCTCAGAGTCTCATAGTTGAGATGAGAATACTGGCAAATGAAGTGGCTTTAGGAGAAAATCAAAGATTTTGTTTTGAATACCATGTTCAGTTGGAGTGGATAATTAGATCCAAACGGAGATGTTATAGGTATTTTGTAGCTACTTGTCTACCCACCTTTCTTCCCCATGAAATCCTAACTTTCTGTGTTCCAGGACTCAGCCATTTCTATCTTTCTTTATAATCTCTGCAGTGGGGGAGACAACAGCATTGAATTTGAAGTTCTGAGCTCTCTGTTAACTCAATGGTGATAATGGAGTCTTATTGCGTCAGTCTTTTTTCTCCTTCTTTTTTTCTCCAGTAAAACACATAATAATTCTTGATGCCTAAGTTCCCTGAAGGAATATTGTGAGCATCAATGAGATAACTGTAAAGAACATTGAACTTTTTGGGAAAAAAAGCTGCTTTATAAATTATGAAGTATTAGAGTATTGACAGGTTGTGAGGAACTGGCTAGAAATATTCTGTGCTTGTCCAATCAAAAAAAGAACATGTAAAACATTAGCTAAAAAGGTGGACCTTTATACTTGTGAAGGTTGTTTCTTTTTTTCTCTCCCTTGTTCTCTCCCTACCTATTGTCTTCCTAAATGAGAAGCATTCTTAGATAAAATGTTAATGCTAAAGTGTCTGGAGGGAAACTGGAGGGAGGGATTTAATTTATGAAGTGATTTGAATGAAGATAATATAATATAATAGAGTTACTAAAGGTGCAGAGCTAAAGGAATGATAAAGGAAAGGAAAGCATAAAAATTTAATGAGGACTGCCATTTGCTGTCTTTTTTCTTCTGCTCAGCTTCACTGCTCTTCTGCATCTGTTTTGGCCTTGAAGCTTTGTTGTATTCTGTTTTCTCTTACTTTAATGTTTCTCATTCATTCCAACAATACACAATAAGATTAAGAAGTTTAAATCTCAGGACAACATATTTAAATCCTCCAGATATTTCATATTCTGTAAATATTTTCTATTGTTAAAAAAGAAAATCTCAAGGGCATGACAGAATTTCAGTTCATATTTTAGAATCTGATATTGAGGAAACAGTGGTTTAACAATATATTGTTCTAAATTAACCAATTTATCTAGAAGTTTGTTTTTCTTCATTCTATAGTGAAAACTGAAAATGGAAAAGTAATTTTACAATGTTATAAATATCAAAGAAAATAGAAAGCCTAATTTGAAAAAAAAATTACAGTATAAAAGAACACCAGCTCTTTCTCTTTCTAATTTTGCCAAGTTACTTAAGATCTCTAAACATAATTTTCCAATTAATATAATGTTAATAAAATAGAACCTAAGTATAAGTTTATTTTGAGGATTAAATAAAACAATTACTGTATTTTGCTAAATATAGTGATTGCCACTAACTGCTAATACTGTTTTTATCATTATTATAAATTATTACTCCTTGTCTTAAACATGTTTTCTGTTTAATATTTATTTACCAGTTGAGTAAAACATGCTATGCAGTGCATGTACAAGAAATTTTGAGTAGGAAACATATGAATCATTTATACCTGTACATATGAAATGAGGTTGGTCAAGAAAGAAGCAAATTTGTTATCTTAGGGAACACATATTTAACCTTGCCCTCAACTGAAGACAAATGTAAAATAATGAATAGTGCAGAAGTTATAGATACATACACAGGTTGTATAATGAAAACTGAAAACTACTTTTGAAATAACTTAATCAAATCTCTACATATATTCTGAAAGCCAAGCTATTAAATGACCTTTCTTGGCCAGTCAAAAGTTCACCTACTGCACCAGCTGAATGTAAACACATTTAACTCAGGCTTAGCCCATGAACATTATTGTAAAGTTTAGTTTTATCATAATACATTAAGGTAGAAAGTATAACTATTGGGGTAAATGTTGATCTACTTAATAATCTTATCTTAGATTCAAAAAGGGAAAACAATATTACTTGACATTTACCACCAAAATCACTGATTATCTTTCAAACTAATATTACTGGTACCCTAAACATTTAAAAGTGAAGCAAATGCATTGAAAAGTTAATTGCACATCTTCCAATAAATGGGAGGTGAAGTCAATAGAAGTCATGTTCAAAAACTCCCCCAATTATACTCAAACCATGTAAAATGGAAGACCTGGGAGAGCAAGACTAGTAAATGATAATTAAAGTAGAAAGAATAGTACATAATTGATAAGTTAAGGTTTTATAAAAATAACAAATAGCCCTCAAATCAGTAATCCAAGTTTCCATCTTAAAAAATCTGGAGAAAAAAGAATCTATTAAACCCAAATAGAGTTGAAGGAATGTGAAATAAAAATAAAAACAGAAATGAATGAAACTGAAATCAGAAAAATAAACAAGAAATTTAATAAAGTCAAAAGCTGCTCTTTTTAAAAGTTTGGTAAAATTGATAACTTCTGGTCGGACTGATCAAGAAAAATAGGGAGAAGGTACAAATCACTTTTATCAGGAATGAAAGAAAAGACACCACTACAAACCCCACACACATTAAAAGACTGATAAGGCAATGCTACAAACAACTCTATATCCACAAAATTGACAAATTAGATGTGTTAGACTAAGTTCTTGAAAGATATAAACTACCAAAATTTATTAAGAAGAAATATATAAATTGAATAGCCCCAACTATTAAAGATAGTGAATTTATAGTTTAAAAAGCAAACAAAAACCCATAAACTTCAAACAAAAAAAAAAATAATGCCAGCTTTAGATAGCTCTGTCAGTGAATTCTATCAAGAATTTAAACAGAAAGCAATACTCATCTTACACAAACTGTTTCAGGAAATAGAAGTGCAAACACATTCCAAATCATTTAATGATGGCAGGATTATCTTGAGACCAAAATCCAGCAAAGGTATTATAAGAAAAGAAAGTTGGAAGCTATTATCCCTCATGAAAATAGATGCAAAAATTCTTCATGAAAGTTTAGTATTTAGCATATTAGTACATTTTAATTCCAACAGTACTTAAAAAAGATAATACATTTTTATAAAATGTTCATCCTAGAATGTATGGTTGACATAACATTCTGAAATCAATCAATTGCATTTTTCAATAGTAAGGACTAAAAGAGAAAATCCATATGATCATCTCAATAGTTGCAGAAAAAGCATTGGAAATATTTAGCATACATCCATCAATTTAAAAAACTTCAGCCATTTTAAATAAATAAATAAATAAATAAATAAATAAATAAATAAATAAATAAATAAATATCCTATTGATTTTCTGTAAAGGTAAAGATGCCTAGGAAATTTAACATGGGCAAGGATGGTTTTCTCAATCAGTGGTGCTGTAACAATTAGATATTTATTTGTAAAAATATGCAACTTGACCCTTACATTACATTATATACAAAATCTAATTGAAATGGATCATAGACCTATATGTAAAAACTAATTTATAAAGCTTCTAAATGAAAAACAAGAAAACAACACAGTGACCTTGGGTTAGGCAAAGATTTCCTAGATAAGAAACAAAAAGCATGAACTATGAAAGAAAAAAATCAATACTGCACTTCAATATTAAAAACATTTGCTTTTCATAAGCTATTGTTTAAAAAATGAAAAGTAAGGCACAGATTAGGAGAAAATATTAGCAAAACATATATCCAAAAAAGGACTTCTGGGGCCGGCTGTAGCCCAAATGGTAGGGCACCAGTTTACCACATGGGAGGTCCAGGTTCAGTTCCCAGGGCCTCCTCGAGTGGGCAGACCGCCTTGAGAAGGCAAGCTGCCGTGGGCAGGGCAAGCCATCTCAGGCAGGCAGGCCACTGTGTGGTGAGCTGACTCGGCGAGTCGCTGCAGCAGGGGGAGACAAGCAGACACAGAAGAACGCAAAAATGAACACAGCAAGAACAAGCAGAAAGGGGGGGTATGTAATAAAATAAAAAATAAATCTTTAAAAATAAATAAATAAAAAATGACTTCTGTCTAGATTACATAGACTTTTACAACTCAATAAGAAAAACAACCCAATGAAAAAAAGGCAAAATATTTTGACAGATACTTCACCAAAGAAGATATATGGATAACAAATAAAGACTTTAAAATGCTCAATATCATTCATTGTTAGTGCAATATAAATAAAATCCCAGTGAGATCCCACTATACATCCTCTAACACTAGGACAATGAAAAACCACTGTGCTTTCACTAACATGGTTGAAATTAGACTGACTGTACCAAGAAATGGCAAGAATGGAGACAACTGTAACTTTAATATACTACTGGTGAGAATGTAAAATGTTAAAATCTATTTGGAAAACAGTCCATCATTTTCCTAAAATTTAAACATAATCCTATCATACAACATAGCTATTCTACTCAGAGATATTTATCCAACCAAAGCAAAGGCATATATCCAACAAAGACTTGTACACAAATGATGGTAGCATTTTTTTTTTCAAAATAACCCCAGAGAGGAAATACCCCAAATGTTTATCAACAGATGAATAGATAAAAATTGTTGTATAGTTATAAAATTGAATATTACTTATCAATAAAAGGAATATACTATTGATATATTCAATAAAGTGGATGAATTTCAAAATCATGATATTGAATGAAAGATACCTGACAAAAAAAGAACATATGCTGATTTATTGCATTTATATGCAATTCTAGAAAATTCAATCTAATATTTAGGACCAGAAAGCATATTTGTATTTTCTTGTAGATACTTTATCAGCTGTCATAAGGAAGAATTTGGTTATGATGAAAATGTTCATTATCTTGGATGTAGTAATGATTTCATGATTTTATACATTTGTCATAACTCATCAGTTTGTACACTTTATGTGCAGTTTATTTTGCATTATTTGTAAGCAAAAGAATAAAATTATAGCTATGAATAAATGAAGAAAAGTACTATATTCATCAATAAAGGGACTCAATATTTAAATGGTGTCAACCCTCTCTAAATTAATCTTTTCTTTCAATGCTATCTCAACCCAAAATCCCAAGATTTTTGGAGGAATTTTAAAAATACATATGGAAGGCAAATTTGAAAATAAGCCAAGCAAAGTTTATAATACATTTAAAGGTATGCCCTTCTAGCAGGAATCAAAGGAAGAAACAAACCAATGTAAGAAAATGAGATCAAGCATGGGCCAACATAATTTTCAGAACATAACAATGTGGTTTTAAAGATTATTAATCGAAAATTGATAATGCAATTGTAAATCATAAATTTTCATATCTCATCTACATTTTGCTGTCTTCTAGGGGTTAGTAGATTTGAAAGCCTATAGACTTCTAAAGGTTGGCATGCAAACCACTTCCAGAACTGGGACTAGAGTATGATAAGTGAGGTGCCCAGGGCACAAAATTTAAAGAGTCACTCACTTTCAGAGTGAGATGACACTTGCTTCACTCAGAGAACGAATTTCTTCTTAAGTTTTGTACCCTAGGTGCCTCTCTTACCTTACCCTGTCCCCTACCCTAACAACACCTTTGAGCTGGAACCCCAAAGGACTACACTTTCTATATGATAATAAACTTGTAGTTTATCTGCTTTCAGAAGAACTTTAAGTCTGGTGTCCTATTATCTATCTGTTCAGGGACCCTCAAGCCTAGTAATTACAGTGAAGTGGCCCTGACTTAGCACTTTCAGTTGAAGCGCAGAAAGATGCAAAAGTGTACTCCAGAAGAAGAAACTATAATCCTGGGCCTTAAATTATTTAAATTACTTCTACAAATACAATTTCAAATACAATGTCTAAAACATAGTCTAAGATGACCAGAAACAAACTACCATTAGTAAGAACCATCAGAAATAATAGGCATCAGAAACTTATTGGAAATATAATATTAAATGAAAAGAGCAAACTCATAACAATACATGTAATACATAGAGTTCTGAAATAAGCAAAATTAAGTAATATATTTCATGCATACCTGCAGATGTGATTAAACTACATTAAAGAATAAGGGAAATATTAAATACAAATATGAAGATAGTGGGTCACGTTGGAGAGGAAGATGTAGTATGTGATATGGGAACACTATGCAGGTATCAATATTGTTCTAGTGGTGATTTCACCAGTGGTTAATATATTTTTATGTTTCACAAATTAGCATATATGCTACACAGAATATTTGGTATACATATGTTAAAAAAGATAATAAAAAGGAGATTGAAAAACAATAAAATTGAAGGCCAAGTAATTTGTGATAAATAATTGGTGATAAATATCACCGGTAAACAATTTTATCCAAAATAAGCAGTGGGTAACAAATAATACAAATAAATAAATTTCACAGAAGTAAACATTAGCATTCAGGCAAATGCCAATTAAATTATGGAGATGAATATCATTTCAAACATATTATATTTGGAAATCATTAAAAGGGTGACAATATCAAGACTTGGAGAGTATATGAGGAAATAGGAATTACCTTACACTGATGACAGAGCATAAACAGATACAGTCATCTTAGAGAGAAATTCGGCAACTACAAAGTAAAAAAATGCGACTGCCTTATGACTATCAATACAAGAACTGAATTTGTACCTTAGAGAAACTTAGGTGAAAATGGATGTTTATTTCAACATCAGCAAACCTACCAATAAATAAATTGTAGTATATTTATGTAATAGAATTATATATAAGAATTAAAATGAATGAACTAAATTTTGTATTAAGGATAGTCTCAAAAATAATGTTGAGTTTAAAAAGTAAGTTATAAATTTAATGATATAAACATTTGTATTTATATTTATACAGAACAGTGACATGATAGTATATATTTTTATGGATCTAAACATAGTAAATGCATACAAGCAAAAGAAGGTTTATATTTTATCTGTGATGATTTATTCATTGAAGGTAAAATAACTGAAACAAATATGGTAAAATGTTATTTGTCAAATCTGTTATTTGGTTGGTGCCTCTTTAAAAAATTTCTTCATTTTTTCAGTACTTTAAAAAATGTTGCATATATTTTGAGGCCCTGAAAAAAATTGACAATACTTGTTGCAAACGTAACCCTTTATGTCTATGTTGTGAAAGTCAAATATTGTGTGAAAGATGTTTATTATGCCTTCATTCACACAGTTTTATAGGTATAATGTGTATAGGAATAATAATTGACCTGACTTATTTTTCATTTTTTCTGTGACTAAGCACATAATTGTAATTATAACCTAATGTTTGTCAGATATAAACTAAAATTAATGTAATACATTTAAATTTTTATTTTCAAGATAGATATCTGGAACTTTAAAATTACTTACTATGAAATTTTGATCCTATTTTAGATAGGTTCATTTTAAGTGTCTTTTTCCAAGATCTAATTTTCCTAAGCAAATAAGGGTTTCCTATTTTGGATAAGAAGTACAAAATATCCTGGATGTTGTAGATGGCAAAAATACTCTTTTCCTGATTATTAAGAATTAAACTGATGATACAATTAAAATACTACTTTCAAATACCAATTTTGTATTAGTTTCTTGAACATATGTCTACTATTTCTCTCTTTTTTTCATACTCTACCTAATCATTAAGACCGACTGCTTCGATTCATCCCTTTTGTAAAGAATGTATAAGTATATGTGGGGTTGAGTGGGGTGTGTTGGTGGTGGGGAACAGGACCTTCTGCATACAATTGGCTGAAACACATATCTTTCATTGGCTTTCCAACAAACACGCTACATAACATATATTCAAGTGACAAACAAATACACAAATGACAAACCTTGAAAAGTTTATAAAAACAAACATACTTTTTATACTTTAAGGAGAAAACAATGCAATTAAGGTTGGTAAAAAGTAGTTTGTCGACTGCAAATGTAAAGCTCAGACTTATAGAAATCCAATGTGATCATCTGGACATAGAGCTGCCTTGCCTACAAGACCCAAATGCAGTAACATATTCCCTGCTTTTATCTGGTGAAGCAATGTGTCCAGCTGAAAGATGATATTTTCTAGCCTCAGTTATAGTGAGGGATGATTCATGAGATGTGGTTGACAGTAGGGCTTAAACTCTGTGACTTGGCTGGAAGAAATGTTGCTTTGCTACTTAACTTCCTCTTTTGCCTTCCTGGAAAATAGATGCAATGGCTGGAAATCCAGTAGCCATACTATGAACTTGAGAGCTGAAGATACATGTTTAAGATGGTGGGCATAAACATAAACGAAACTTGGTTCCCTAATGACTTTGTAGAGCTGACATGCCAGAACTGGAATCACTAAGCTTCTCTATTACATGGCAAAATAAATCACTATTTAAAAAATACTGTGTAAGGATTCTCTTACTAGTGGTTGTATGCAATTATTAATTGATTCACTGACAAATTCATAGTAATTAATCAAGAGATAAGCCTCATATTGCTTCATATTCATTTGTGGAAAAGCTGTGAGAAGAAAAGGAATTTGGGTTTGATTTGGGAGTTAAAAGTGTTCTAGAAGAAAACCAAGTGATGATCATAAAATATAAAATTGCTCTGTCAGGTGATGCGATGGGAATTAGAAAAGAAGTAGAATATGCTGATAAAAGCAGTTGATAGTATAAATGTTAAAGTCTACAAAAGATGAAGACATCCATGCTTAAAAAATCTAATTAGAGAGCATTTTAGGGAAAAAAGGGGAGAGAGCAAATAGTTAAGGATAAGCTGGAGGAGAGAGATTTCAATGATAAGCTTAAGAGTAGTTTTTGTAAAACACAGTTTAGATAACATAGGCAAAGCAATTTTACATGCTGAAATTTGCAAGCACAATTTTTGAAGGAAACCAATTTTTACTTATTTTCAGTAAGGAAATAATATACTTTAAGAGTATTACAACTACATATTGTTAAGAAAATATATGTCAAGGGCAGGAAAGATTATGTGATCATACTAATCAGAGAAATGAGGCACAATAATGATTTCCCACAACTAGTTAGTATAGACCAGAAATAGAAGTCACTCCCAATAACCATATGATATGGAAGTTATAAAATACATTTTCTAGAATATATATTTAAGATATAGTTTGTTCTAAAAAAATATAGGTTTCTGTTTAAAGGTAAATTTCATATCTTACTTAATTGACCTATTTTCTAGTACTATAATAATGATAATTATCTATTTAATGACGATTTTACCATTTTGGGGGATATTTCCATTAAATATTAATTTCAGATCTAAAAATCTAAAACTATTGACAAATATAAGAAGAAAATATTGAAGAATAGAAAAGTCTTGCCTTTCTAACACTCAGGATATCTGATGGCACTAAGAAGGATAGAAAACCCAAAATATCAATTCAAAAATTTCCTATAAGGTCAAACGACAAAGTCAAAGCAACAAAAAAAACTTTTAAGCAATAGTTAGACATTTTGCATAAATTAAACAGAACTTCAAAGGCTATGTGTCTTTTCGTCAGAGAACAACCAGGTAATGAGTAACTTTGAATAAAATCTGAGATAAATAAGGAAAAAACCTAAATTATAGCAAGTCAAAATAAATATTCTCATATTAATCTTCACTCCAATTTTATCTTGAGGAAATTGTGAAATGCACAAAGATGAAAAACCAAACTGAAAGTGTCTATTGAGTTCTGTTGGAAATAGTAACACCTAATCAGAAGATTCCAAACTTTGTCACATTCTTATATACGGTGAGGTCTTTGGGGAACTATTTTTAATATGTTCTATTGCTATGTCTGTTAAAACTTGCATAAATTCTACACTGTTTAAAAACAGATTTCTTTCCTTTTGTGTGCTCTGGACCAGATTATATGAAAAAGAGATTTTCTATTTCTTAAAAGTTTTAATAGAAACCAGTAATACCATTAGGAATCAAATATATTTTGGAAATAATTCTTTGAAAAAATTGCATTTTCTCCCTGAAATTTTATTTTCTTTTAGAAGCAGTTTCAATATTTTTTGCAACCATTTTTAAAAGGATTATCCTATGCATCTGTTGATAAATCTTGAGATTAATCTGAGGTATGAAGAAATAACATGCTGATAAAAATTCCACTAACCATGCAAGGAACTAAAGTAAGGAATTCAGGAGATTGACTTCTTTGCTATAAGAACTTGTATTGAGCCTTAAATCCACTTAATAGACAAAACTGAGACAAAATAGTAGGAGAAATTAGAGTAATGGACATGAATGTAAACATTCTAAATCTTTAAAACATAGAAATAGTAATATAAGAAACAAAGTGATGGGAATAAAACCAAACAAAAAAGATGTACAATGCATATGATTGATTTGAACACCTCTACCATGCCATAAAATTTCATAGAGATAAAAAAAAAGAAAACAACTAAGGTCACATAAAAACAAAACAATACAGTGGATTTAAAAAGCAAACAAAAAGATGAATAAGTAATTACAGGAATAAAAAAATAAATTCTGAAGTTTTTGGGGTAGGAGGCTATAATTATAGTAAGTTTGAAAGAACAGATGCTATTGTACTCATGTTTCATTATTTTTATGCTTTCTGTTTTAGTAATTCCCAGATTAACATTTTTTTATGCTATAGTGACTATGCTTAATTTGCTTTTCTCTTCACCGTATTGGAAACTCAAATGTTACATATTTAAGAATTACATTAAAGAAAACAAACACAAAACAAGTGAATAACTTCATTAGATAATATAAGGTAAACACTCCTGTAATCACTGCTTAAGTCAAGAAATAGAACTTTGGCAGTCACCAGAGAAGACCCTCCATGTGTCCTGTGCCAATCATAACCCCTTTCTCCCATTAGTAGCTGTTCTTTTCAACTTTATAGCAGTCCCTACCTTATACTTCTTTATAGACATATCACTCAACTGTGCGTTCCTTGACAAAATTGTCTTGCCCATTTTTTAAGCCTACTATGTCTTTTAAATCTCATTTAATGTAAATGTTTCTTCTCCATCCATTTATTTTCCTTTCATTGTATACATTGAGGAATGTGGGGCATTTGATACATAAAGATTGACAGCCTGGATTTGGTCAGTACCTGGCAGTTGTGCAGTTCAACACATTCTTTGTCTTCTATATTTTCTAAAAATGGCAGCTGGGCAGAAAAGGATTTCCCAACTGAATTTCTGTGCTTTCAGTACAGCTAAAGGTAATGTTTGGTTCTTTCAACAGGAGACACATAATATATGATGGACTCTCTTTTTGTCATGGCATAGCTTTTAATATTCAATGACTAGATCTGTTAATTTATTGGGGATTGCAAAATCTATCACTACTTTCTCATATTAGTAGGGAATACTTTAATAAAGAAATTCTTCCTGTAATCTCTTAATTTTTTATAAAGATTTGAATTCATATAATAAAGGCAGGTTAAATACTTGATTCCCTTTACTTACCAGCTTTCAAGATAATAAATTCATTCTCTATCATCCTACAAGGATTACTGTTTAAATATCATTGTTATTAATTCATGGATTTAAACATTTGATATTATCATTTTTGAAGCTCAAAATTTCTTATCTTTGGCCATTTGATGCTTCTTTAATTTGATTCTTAATTCCTCCTGATGTGAACTAGTAGCCTTTGAAAATGCCCTCATTATCTGATCCAACATGATTTAAATTCATCTTGTAAATTTCCTGCCCCAGATGTGTAATCTGCCATTTCTCCAAGATGTCTGTAGAAGTTTGATATTATTTATGAATTCCAGAAAATAGATATTGATTATTTTAATAAACTGGTCTGTTCCTCTGGACGCGATACCATTTGATTGTATTAAATTCAAAAGTTTTACATTTACTTGATTAAATCAAGATTAGGACTTTGATTCAACCACATCAGTAGGGCGTGACTCAGGGTTGAGTCACTGACCCCTTTGTGGGCTAACAGAAGCTGACACTCACTCAAGAAAATGCACAGAGAAAGGTACAGAAGAAGAAGAGAGAACTTTGACAGTTTTGATCCTAGAGTCCCAGGGAGAGATGAGCCAATTGCCTGATAGTTTAAAACTGAGCTTGTGAGATGAGCCCTACACCAGCCTATAGCTAAGATCAGAAGAAGCTGGGCCAATGGAGCCTTAAGAGGAAAAAGGAAGGAGAGACCAGGAGAGATCACCACCATCTTGCTTCAACACGATGCAACTGACTTTGGTGAGAAATCAACCTTGAGTTGGACTCTTTAGGCCTTGTAACGGTCAGCTTTTACCTCAAATAAATACCCTTTATAAAGGCCAACAGATTTCTGTTACTTTGCATCAGCAGCCCTTTGGCTCACAAATACAATGTCCTATTTTTTTAACTGGGAAATACTATTTCAAGACTGTACTCTGGATGCTAGCGGTGTACAATGAACTGATTGTTAGTTGTTGATTGCACCTAAGCCTCTTTGTTAGATAAAGTTAGGAGAAATCTGTATATATCTACATCTATTTATATTTATAGCTATATATCTGCATATATATACTTCATAAATTGACACTTCATTAATTGTTATTTCCATCAAGTTTATTTCTACATGGATTTGTTTAAACTCTTCTGAAAATACAAATGTGTCTTTTTTTCACAATGAGAATCCTGATTCTTAAGGGCAAAAGGGATGTTTGTATTAGAATATCCCATCATTACTTACATTCTTTAACTCACAATACACAGGAAACAGTCTCAAACTGATAATTGAAAAAAATATCTGGTAACATTATGACCTGTATTATCACAACTCCAATGCATATTCCATGTTATGCTAAATTCCTTTCTCTAAAAATGCATCAGCTTTAGTAAGATATAATTTACATACTATAAAACTCACCTGTTTTAGGTGTATAATTCAATGATTTTTACTATATTTAAAGAGTTTTGCAAGCATCACCACAATCAATTTTAGAATATTTTCTTCATCCCCCAAAGACAATTTGTGACCATTTGCAGTCACTCCCCATTCCTACCAATCTACATTCTGCCTCTATAGATTTTTCTTTTTTTTATTAGAGAAGTTGTGATTTTATAGAACAATCGTGCATAAAATACAGTATTCCCATACATCACCCCACCAACATCTTGCTTTGCTGTAGAACATTTGTTACAAATGATGAGAGAACATCATCAAAATATTACTGCTAACTATAGTCCACAGTTCACATTTGGTGTATTTTTCCCATAAACCATCCTATTTTTAACACCATGTATTAGCATTGTATATTTGTTATGGTTCATGAGACATTCTCGTATATGTACTGTTAACCACAGTCCATCATCCACTACAGGGTTCACTGTGTTATACAGTCCCATGTCTTCTACAATACATCCAAACCATACATTCAATGGCTCTCAGTTTCATCACAATGTTGTGCTGGCATCACCTTAGTCAATTTTAGAATGTTTTCATTACCATGAAAGGAAAAATCCCATACCCCCTCTATAGTCAGCCAAGGGGGTGCTGATGCAAAATACCAGAAATAGGCTGGTTTTTATAAAGGGTATTTATTTGGGGTAGAAGCATACCCCAAAAAGTGTAAGTTACTCCCCTCACCAGTCTATTGCCACTTGATGGAGCAAGATGGCTGCTGACATTCAGCCTTCCTTTTCCTCTTCCTCTTCCTCTTCCTTTTAAGGCTCCATAGTCAGGCTCTCTAGGCCTTGTCTCTCTCCCTGGGGCTCAATTCTCTCTGGGTTCAGCTGCTTATTTCTCTCCACAAGGCCTGCTGAAGACTGTCAGGTGAAGGGCTTGTCTCTTTTTCTGGGGCCTTGTCTCCTTCCTCACGACTGAGCTCCACTATGTGCTTCCTTCCCAGGGCTCCAGCTCAAAATCTCCAGCCTTCCTTCTCTGTGGTGTGGTTTCTCTGTGAGTCCCCACCCACCAACGGCGTGGGGATTCAATGTCCTACTGATGTGGCCCAATCGAAGCCTTAATAATTATTTAATCAAGTAAAAGTGAAACCTATGAAGCCAATATAATCTAATATGCCCAGAGGAAAAGACCAGTTTACAAACATAATCCAATATTTCTTTTTGGAATTCATCAATAATATCACACTGCTACCCCCCCTTATAACCTGCTATTCTTGAACTTTAGCATTAATGCAGTACATTTTTTGTCACTGATGCAAAAATATTACATTACTGTTAATTATAACCAAAAGTTATATTAGTTGTATTTTTCCCATGTATCACCATATTCTTGATACCTTGTGATAGTGACATACATTTGTTCTAGTTCATAGAACATTCTTGCCTTTGTACTATTAAAAACAATCCTCATCCACCACAAAGTTCACTATATTATACAGTCCCTACATTATCCTCTAGCTTTCTTTCAGTTGACATTTATGTCCCTAGAAAATCACATTTATAAATTACCAGTGTTAGTAATACTCACTATAATGTGTTACCATCAACTCTATTCATTTACACACATTTACAATCAACCTTATTAAAAATTCTATACACATTAAGCCTCAGCTCCCCCTTCACAACCTTCAGACTATCTCCTAGTAACATAACCTATACTTGAGTTTAACTCCATGAGTTTACTTATTGTATTTATTTCATATTATTGAGCCCATACAATATTTGTCTTTTGTGACTGGCTTATTTCACTCAACATAATGTCCTTCAAGATCATCCATGTTGTCATATGGATCTTGATTTCATTTTTCCATATAGCTGACTAGTATTACATTGTATGTATATACATCATTTTGTTTTTCCATTCACTGGTTGATGGACACTTAGGCTGGTTCCATATTTTAGCAATTGTGAATAATGCTGCTATGAACATCAGTGTGCAAATATCATTTTGCATCATTGCTTTCAGTTCTTCTGAATATATTCCTAGCAATAGGATTGCTGAATCATACAGTAGTTCTATATTCAGTTTCTTGAGGTACTGCCATTATAGCTAAGTAATATGCTTTAAAGTCAGGAAGTAAGAGTCCTCCAAATTTGTTCTGTTTTTAAAGATACTTTTTACTATTCAGGGACACTTACCCTTCCATATAAATTTGATAATTGGTGTTTCCTTTTCTGCAAAAAAGGCTGTTGGAAATTTGATTGTGATTGCATTGAATCTGTAAATCAATATGGGTAGAATTGGCATCTTAATGATATTTAGTTTTCTGATCCTTAAACATGGAATGACCTTCCATTTATTTATGTCTTCTTTGGTTTCTCTTAAAAATGCTTTATAGTTTTCTGAATACAGGTCCTTTATATTCTTGGTTAAGTTTATTCTTAAATATTTGATTCTTTTAGTCATAATTGTAAATGAAATTTTTTCTTGACTTCTTCCCCAGGTTTCTCATTAGTAATATACAGAAACACTCCTGATTTATGCAATTAATCTTGTATCCCACCACTTTGATGAACTTGTCTATTAGCTCTAATAGCTTTGCTGTGGTTTTTCAGGGTTCTCTAGGTATAGGATCATATCAGTGAATAGTGAAATTTTGCGTATTCCTTTCTTATATGGGTACTTTTTATTTCTTTTTCTTGACTAATTGCTCTAGCTAGAACATCTAGAACAATAATGAGTAACAATGGTGACAGTGGGTATCCATGTCTTGTTCCCAATCTCATTGGGAAAATTTTCATCTTTTGCCATTGAGTACAATATTAGCTGTGGCTTTTTCATATATGCACTTTATCAAGTTGGGAATGCTTCTTTCTATTCTTATCTTTTGGAGTGTTTCTAACAAGAAATGATGCTGTATTTTGTCAAATGCCTTTTCTGCATAATTTAAGATGATCATGTGATTTTGCTTCTTCAATTTATTTATGTGGTATATCACACTAACTGATTTTCTTGTGTTGAAACACCCTTGCATCCTGGGGAAAAAACACTTGATCATGACATATAATTCTTTTAACATGCCTTTGGATTCAATTGGCAAGTATTTTGTTGAGGATTTTTGAAGCTATGTTTTTAGATAAATTGGCCTGTAATTTTCTTTTTTTTTAGTATCTTTGTCTGGCCTTGGTATTAGGGTGATGCCCACTTCATAAAATGAGTGTTCCCACCTGATCAAGAAGATTGTATTAAATCTTCTTTGAATAACTGTTAGAATTCACCTATGCAGCCATCTGGTCTTAAGCTTTTTATTTTGGGGAGGTGTTTGGTGACTGTTTCAATCTCTTCACATAGTTTGCTGAAATCTGCAATTTCCTTTAGGGTCAGTGTAGGCTTTCTAAGAATTGAACATTTTGTACATTTTGTCTAAATTGTCTAGTTTAATGGTATACAGTTCTTCATTGTATATTTTGTGATTTCTTTCATTTCAATTGGGTCAGTAGTTATTTCCTCCCACTCATTTCTGATTCTATTTAAGCATCTTCTCTACTTTTTTCTTCGTCAGTCTACCTAAGAGTTTGTCTATTTTAATGATCTTGAATAACCAAGTTTTGGTTCTTCATTCTCTCTGTTGATTTTTTTCTCAATTTCCTTCATTTTTGTTCTAATCTTTGTTATTTATTTCCTTATACTTTCTTTGGAATTAGTTTGTTGTTATTTTTCTAGCTTCTCTAGGTGTGCAGTTAGGTCTTTCATTTAAGCTCTTTATTCTTTTTTAATGTAAGCATTGAGGGCTATAAATTTCCTTCTCAGCACTGCCTTCACTACATCCCTTTGGTTTTGATGTGTTATGTTCTTCTTTTCATTTGCCTTGAGATATTTAATGATTTCTTTTGCAATTTATTCCTAGATCCACTGATTGTTTAAGAGTATGCTTTTTGGCATTCATATATTTGTGATTTCCCATTTTCTGCTTGTTATTGATATCCAGCTTCATTTCATTATGATCAAAGTAAGTACTTTGTATAATTTCAATTGTTTAAAAAATATATTGACTCCTGTTTTGTGACTCAACATATACTTTATTCTGGAGAAGGATCATAAGCATTAGAGAAGAATGTATCCTGCTATTTTGGGATGCAATGTTCTATATATGTAGATTAGGTCTAGTTCATTTATCATATTATTCAAGCTCTCTGTTTTCTTATTCATATTCGGTCTAGATATTCAATCCACTGATAACAGTGATGTACTGAAGTCTCAAACTATTTTTGTAGAGATGTCTATTTCTCCCTTCAGTTTTGCAGTGTTTGCCTCATGTATTTTTGGGCACCCAAGTTAGGTGCATAAATATTTATGATTGTTATTTCTTCTTGGTGAATTGCCCCATTTATTAATATATAATGATCTTCTTCCTCTCTTATAACATGTTTATATTTAAAATCTATTTTGGGGGCCATCTGTAGCCCAATTGGTGGGGTGCTGGTTTACCACATGGGAGGGTCTGGGTTCCATTCCTGGGGCCTCCTTGAGCAGGCAGACCACCTTGAGAAGGCAAGCCGCCGTGGGCAGGGCAAGCTGCCGCGGGCAGGGCAAGCCACCGCATGGTGAGCTGACTTGGCGGGTCGCCTCAGTGGGGGGAGACAAGCAGACACAGAAGAATGCAAAAGATGAACACAGCAAGAACAACCAGAAATGGGGGGATATATAATAAATTTTGAAAAATCTATTTTGTCTGATACTAGTATAGCTACTCCAGCTCTTTTTTTGGTTACTATTTGCGTGGAATATATCTTTTTTCAACCTTTCACTTTCAGCCTATTTTTGTCCTTGGATCTTAAGTAAGTCTCCTGTAGACAGTATATAGATGGTCCATGCTTCAATTATTTTATTATCCATTTGTCAGTTTCTCTAGTTTGATTTGGTGGCTCAGTCCATTAATATTCAAAGTTATTTCTGTAAAGGCAATGCTTTATCCATTTTATCCTTTGTATTTCTGTTGTTATAGCTTACTTTTGTTCATCTTTTAAGCCTTTTAGTTACCCTTATTAACAATCAATTTTCATTTCCACGTTCTTCTCCAAGTATCTTTCTCCTGTCTTTTCCTTTCAGGCTGCAGCACTCCCATTAGAAAGTCTTGTAAGTCCAGTCTCTTGGTGACAAACTCTCTCGGTTACTGTTTATCTGTGAAGACTTAAATTTAACCCTCATTTTTGAAGGACAGTTTTTCCATATAAAGAATTTTTTATTGGCTTTTTAAAAAAAATTTCAGTATCTTAAATATATCATACCACTGCCTTCTTCCCTTTATGATTTCTGCTGAGAAATTGGCACTTAATCTTATTTAGTGCTCCTGCTATGTGATGAATTACTTTCCTCTTGTTGTTTTCAGAATTCTCTTTTTACCTCTGGCATTTGATATTTTGAATAGTAGAGGTCTTGAATTAGGCTTATTTGGATTTATTCTGTTTGGAGTCCATTGTCTCATGGATATTGATTTTTTATTTTTCATAAGGTTTGGAAAATTTTGGGCCATTTTTTCTTCAAATATTCTTTCTGCTTATTTTCTGTTCTGTTCTCCTTCTGGGACACTCATAGCACCTATGTTTGTGCATTTCATGTTGTCATTCAATTCCCTGAGACCCTGCTCCATTTTTTCCAGCCTGTTCTCCTGTCTTTTCAAGTTCAGATGCTCTGTCTTCCTTATTCATTCCTTTGCCATTCACTTATTCACTTATTCATTCCTTTGCCATTTCAAATATGCTGTTATATGCCTCTAATGTATTTTTAATCTCATCCGTTGTGTCTTTCATTCTCATTAGATCTGTAAATTTTCTTTTCAAGCTATCAAACTTTTCTTTATGCTTACCCAGTGTCTTAATATCTTTGAGCTCTTTGGCCATATTTTCCTTCAACTCTTCGGATTAATTTAGGGAATTTGTGTGGCATCATTGATTAATTGTCTTAAATCCTTTGACAATTAATCAGTGATGCTTAATGTTTTCCTTTAGCTAGGCCAGATCTTCCTGTTTGCTGGTATGCCTTGTAGAGTTTTTTGATGATATGTAGGCATCTGAGTATGTTGTTGAATTTACTCTGTTGGTCAATTTCTCTCTTTCGTAGTGGTTTTGTATCAGACTGTTCTTTGACTTTTGGTTCAACTTATTCTAAATTCTCTTAAATTTACCTGCTTAAGTTTTCAAAACAGGACAAGGGACCCAGTAATGGAGTGCAGGACAGATGCAAGGGGGTCTGGGAATAGGGGCATGAAAGACTCCAAAAATCTTTTTTTCTTTCATTTTCCCAGCTTGCCAGCAGATGGGAATCTTCAGTGAAACTTCCC
Source organism: Chaetophractus vellerosus (assembly GCA_004027955.1). Lineage (NCBI taxonomy): Eukaryota > Metazoa > Chordata > Mammalia > Cingulata > Chlamyphoridae > Chaetophractus > Chaetophractus vellerosus. Next base: position 5,403 of record PVKH010003045.1, on the reverse strand, counting down.
ACAGGGTTGACTCTTTCAACCTCTGCTGGCTTGTGTTTCTGGTCCAGCTAGAGCTTCAATTCAAAATGGGGCCCTGCTATCCAAACTCACTGAAGAGGAATCCTTTTAGCCCTCCACAACACCCTTCCTCTTCCCAGGGAGGGCAGCATCCATTCCCCTCTCAGTTGGATGCATCAGCCATGGGTTTTACCAAGACTGGTTTGCCTTGATAGTGGTGGATGGGAGCCATACCCAGCTGCAGGGGCAAGTAAGTAATAGTTTTCCTTTTGGTCTCTTGTCTTCTGTCCCTCTTTCTCCTGGGTGATGCACATTGGCACTCTCCTGGTCTACAGCTCCCCAAAGCAGCTTACTTGAACATTTTTGCCCTTCTTCCATTGTTTTTGTAGGATGGTTGAGCACTGATGACCTACTCCAATGACATCTTCACAGATTTTCCCTTTTTAGACATTTCATATAAATAGTATCAAACAGTATGTTTGATATTCCTGGGTTTCTTCACTTAGCATAATGTTTTTTGGTGTCATTCATTTTGTAACATGTATTAATAGTTCATCTGTATTTATTGCTGTATAGTATTTTATAGATAAACCATATTTTGTTTATCTGTTCACAAGTTGATTGGCATTTGAGTTGTTTCCATTTTTGGCTAATATGAATAATGCTTCCATGAACATTTGTGTACAAATCATTGTGTCGTTATGGTTTTATTTCTCTTGGGTGGAATTTCTGAGTCATCTGTTAACCTTATGTTTAATATTTTGAGAACTGCCTAATTGTTTTCCACACTGGCATTAGCATTTTACGTTATCACCAGCTGTATTTGAGGATTCCAATAACCCCATATTATGATCTGCCTTTTTGATTATAGCATTTCAAATGGATGTGAGGTAGTATTTAATTGTGGTTTTGATTCACATTTCACTTATGAACAGTGATGTTTAACATCTTTATATACTCATTAGCCATTCCAATATGTTCTTTGGAGAAATATCTATTCAATTCCTTTGTCCATTTTTTAATGGGGTTCCTTGTCTTCTTCTTATTGAGTTTTTCATGTTCTTTATATAATCTGGGGTAAAGTTCCTTATCAGATTTATGATTTGCAAAAATTTCTCACAATACGTAAGTTTCATTTTGACTTTCTTGATGGTGTCTTTTGAAGCACAAAAGTTTTAAATTTTAATGAAATCCAATTTATCTATTTTATCTTTTACTGCCTATGTTTGTGGTGTTGTATCTAAGAAACCATTGCATAATATAAGGTGAAGATTTCCTGCTATGTTTTCTTCTAAGAATTTGATAGATTTTGATCTCATATTTAGTTCTATGGTTCATTTTGAATTAATTTTGGGGTATGATACGAGATAAGGGTTCAAATATGCTTTTGCCTGTGAATCCAATTGTTACAGCAATATTTCTTGAAAAGAGTTTTTTTCCCACTGAATTTTATTGACAGCTTTGTTAGAGCATAGTTGATCATAAACGTAAAGGTTTATTTCTGGATTCTTAATTCCTTTGCATTCATCTGTATGCCTGTTCTCATGTCAACACCATGTTATGCTTGTTACTGTAGCTTTGAAGTAAGTTTTGAAATCAGGAAATGCTAAGCTCTCAACTTTGTTTTTCTTATTCAAGATTGATTTGGTTATTTTGGGTCTCAATTTCCATATTAATTTTAGCATCAGATTGTCAATTTCTACAATAAAGCCAGCTGAGATTTTTGATATGGATTGTGTTGTATTTTTAAATCCATTTGGGGAGTATTATCATCTTACATTAGTGAGTTTTCATGATCCATGAACATGGAATGTCTTTCCATTTAATTAGATCATCTTTAATTTATTTCAACAAAATTTTCAGCCTACAAGTTTGCTTTTGTGAATTTATTATTATTTTATTATTTTTATTCTGTTCATGGAATAGTTTCATTAATTTAATTTTCAGATTGTTTATTGATAGTGTACAGGGCTTTTTTTTGTCAGGTCTGAGGGCTGGGGATTGAACCTGGGACCTTGTACATGGGAACCTGGTGCTCAACTACTGAGCCACATGAGCTCCCCTGAGTTGTTTTCTTTTAAGAAATCAATTTTATTGATACATATTAATAAACATAAAATTCATCCAAAGTGTACAATCAATGGTGTTTGCTATAATCACATGGTTGTGCATTCATCATTTCAGTCATTATTAGAGCATTTTCATTATTTCAGTAATAGTAATAATAAACAAAAAATAGACAAACAAACTAAGAAGAAAATTCCTCACCTCTAAATCTCTATGTGCTACCCCACTGTATATAGCTGCTGTTTCTGGCTATTCTATCCAAAGTGCATAATCAATGGCTTTTAATACAATAACTGTGGTGTACATACATCATCCCAAAATTTTTAGAATAATATCTACCCCAAAAAGAAAGACTCCACATCCCTTAGCATTCATTCCTCAGAGCTTCATAACCACTAATCTTTCATCTTTATAAATTGATTTATATTTACATTTTCTATAAATGGAATCATACAATATGTAGTACTTTGTATCTGATGTCCTTCATTTAGAATCATGCTTTTTGCCTGATATTAACATTTTGTACTTTTAACTTACATTTATTCAGCTTCAAAGAAAAATAGTCTTATATATGCAATTCTACTCATATTCATATTTCACATAATATATTAGTTCATAATAGGGCAACCATACAGCATTTCTCCCTTTGTGTCTGGCTTGATTCACTCAACATAGTGTCCTCCAGGTTCATCCATGTTGTCATATGTTTCACAACTTCATTTCTTCTTACCACTGCATAATATTCCAAATGTGTATACTCCACAATTTGTTAGTCCATCACATGATGGACTCCTGGATTGTTTCCAACCTTTGGCTGTTGTGAATAATGCTGCTATGAACATCGGTGTGCAGATATCTATTCATGTCAGTGCTCTCAGTTCTTCTGGGAATATACCTAGCAATAATATTGCTGGGTACCATGGCAAGTCTATATTCAACTTCCTTAGGAACTGCCAAGTATCTGTACCATTCTACATTACCACCAACAGTGAGGAATCATTCCTATCTCTCCAACAATTAAAGTTTTCTGAATTTTTTTTGCATTTTTTTTCAATTTTTAATCAATTTTTTAAAGGATACATCGATTTACATAAATGTTACACAGAAATTTTAAGAATACCCATATGCTCAACCTCCCACACTTCCCAAAACCTCCCACATATACATCCTTCATCAGTGTGGCACAACACCTGTTATAGATATACACATTTTGGGGCTTTGCCACCAAGGATGGACCACGGTTCAGACTGTAGACCACCCTCTCTCCCACACAGTTCTGCATTATACATGATGATATAAAATGGCCTATATCATCCATTGCAACATCACCCAAGACAATTCCCAAGTCCCAAAAAAGCCCCCATATTACAACTGCCCTTCCTTCTCCCTGCCCCCAAAGTGTCCAGTGGACCCTGGGTCCACATAATTTTGTAATTTCTTCCATTGTGTGAATCACAAGTCTATAACAGGACACCAACAAGTCCATTCTAGTCCATGGCTCTTCCCCCAATCCCAAGGAGTCTAGGATGTTGATGTCCCCTCCACCACCAAGTGAGAGGGGGCTTATATCCTGTGGATACGATGGAAGATATTATCCTGCCTGCAGCTGCAGGCTCTCTCCATTCCCCAGGATAGCCGTTGTCCATCATCCTCTCCTCAGTAGGTGTCCTTGGTGAGTCCTTTGAGTTGTAGAGTAGGAGTTGCAGGTCCACAGAGCCTCTGGACCCAGTTGGCATATGGACAGCCCATAGTCTCCAGCCTCTGGAAGTACATCTAAAACTCTGGCATCAAATATAGGTTTGATTAGAAGAGCCAATGGACCATGAGCAGTGAAGACATATTTCGGTCAGTCTCTGTCACTATCAGGAGCAAGGGTTCCAAATTAGGGCCCACTGGTAAGGCACCAAACTCTGGGGCTATCTGCCTGACACAGGACCTGGATATCTCCAAAGCCCTCAGGAGGCCTTCTGTGTGGGGTGATATCCATACTGGAAGCCTAGGAGGTCCTACCAGGATCTATGTAAGAGTGACCTCTGGGTTGACCGCCACGTTGAAGTCTCTTAGCCCTATGAATTCATTTGTCTTTACCATTTCCTTCTTTTATTCAGAGTCTTTTTCCAGTCGTACTGCCCATTGGCATTTGTTAGTAATCCCTCATTGCCAGGGAGGCTCATCCCTGGGAGTCATGTCCCATGCTGGGAGGAAGGTAATGCATTCATATGCTGAGTTTGGCTTAGAGAGAGGCCACATTTGAGCAACAAGGAGGTTCTCAAGAGGCAACTCTTAAGTACCCCATAACACTAGGCTGTTTCAATTTCAACAGCAAAGACTCATAAAGCTAGTCATCAATAACAAGGGCCCATCAATAGATAATCCTCCTTTGCCAGACACTGCCCCTGTACTCAGGGGGATGTTGCTACTCTTCTGGAAAATATGACAGAGTTCTCCAAGATGGGAATTCAGTGTTCTCCCATTTATTGAGTAATTCTTCACCCCGTGACCATGCCCCATGAGCATTTGAACAATTATGCGTGCCTTTTATGTATGTTCAGGTGGACTTCCTCCCATGCACCCCCAACCTTGACACCACCCACCGGTGATCCACTCCCATCCACATTGTGACCCTTCTGTGAGCCATAGCCTCTACAAAGGTGAAGCCATAACAATAGCCAATTGCAATGAATAGGAAAATGAAATAATAATGATATTTAAATGTAAGAGTTAAAATATATGAGAACTTAAAAAATAAAAAATAATTTTTAAAAATTCAAAAAAATAGGAAAAAGAAAAGATATTGTTAAAGGATTGGGTTATTCAAAAAATGGGAAAAATAATAATATATATATGTATAAAAAAAGTTTTCCAATTTTGCCTTTTCAGTGCAATATCTGGTGTCCAGTCTGTTTCATGGCACCTTCCTCCTCTCACTCTCAAGCATCCCACCTTTTTTCATTTAATTTTCAAAGAAGTTTTAGGTCACAGCAGAGTCACACACAGAATACAAGACAATCACATATACTCAACCTCCTCCTCCATTCCCTGCCATACCAAAACATTTTTGTATATGGATGGCAGCACCAACATAACTGACAAACAGGTAGTGAAACATAGTTCCCCAACATTGTCATTGGTCCACATCAAGGTCCACATTTTAGATCATACACTTTTATAAATTTTAATGACTATCACCCTGTCCTGTGTCCACCAATGTAAGGCAAGGGAAAACACTTCCACGAGCCACCAAATGTCCCTCGTTTGATCTACCCCATCACTCCCCACCACTCCAGGGCCCACAATGCCCCCCCAGCTCAACTCCTCAGATGACAGGATTTACAGATT
>PVKH010003044.1:0-25662 GCA_004027955.1 Chaetophractus vellerosus | reverse complement strand
CCAGTAGATAACCTCTAACTTTAAGCACCAAATTCCAAGATTCCTTCATTTTAATTCTTCCATAATCCAAGTATTTATACTTCCATGCCAGGAATATCTGTGAAGTTTGCAAGGATATAACTGGGTAAGAAACGGAGACCTTGACTTTTCAGAATCTGATGACTCCTTGAAGAGACAATAAGAAGGGACTCAAAAACAAAACACCAAATTCCAGCAGTAATTAATAACAGAAATGCTATGAGATGGCTATAAACCCCAGCTTAATAGCAGAAATATGCATGAACTACTGTGGCTTTGGAAAAGTGATCAGAATGTACTGTTGGGAAAATCAAGGAAGACTTCATAAAGGAAGTGAGAAGGGAGTTGGTTATTGAAGTTCAGATGGAATGGGCCATAGCATCTTCTCTTAATTATGGAAACCTAGTCTGGTACAATCTTTGAGAGATGGATTGTGTCACCTACCCCTCTCTGGGCTGCTGGCTCAGATTGACTCTTGTACACTTTCCCGCTAAGCCCATGCTCCCATTCTTCTCAAATGTCATTTGATAAATTTTTCAATCTCTTCAACTTCTTATACTCTTTCTCTTCTTACTCTAAATGAATGTCATTGTCTCCTATCCATTCACATTTCTATGTCCTGAAATTAAATTCAGAGTATATATAATTTTTTTTAACTTAGAACGAAGCATAACAAATAAGATGTCAAAATTTTTTAGTTGGACATTAGTCATGTTACATATTACAGTAAACATTTTAACAGAACATAGTCATGGGAATGGCCTAAGTAATTTTGAAGAAAAGTCACAAATATCACAGAATGCTCTTATCCCAAAATAACCAATTTTCTAAAAAAGAATCAATGAATAATTTGTCCACATATCACAAAATATGAGAATTAAGAAAAGTTTTTACTGAATATTCAGGTTAAGACTATGTTGTGATAATATATGATTTAGGTTTGTTCATTGAACAATAACACAGACCAGATCCATTGGTTAAGTAAAAAGCAGAGTTCACCATAAGTGCATAGACTGTTTCATGGAGCACAAGAGCAGATATGGAGTAGGGTCCCAGGAATGTCCTACATCTAGAATCTGAAATGCCATTACTAATCCCTGGTCACTTCTTATACCTACTCCACTATAATTAGCTTTCCTCACCTTTCTTAGCTCTGTAACAGTGTACCTGTTAGAAAAAGTTTGGTCACAGCTCCATAGTTTTTACTTCATTGTTCAAAATAAAGTCACATGGAGACAGAAGTCTCTGAGGTAAATTTCAAATTCTTTTGGAGAGAATGATTAGTCTAGCTTCAGTCAGGTGTTCACACCTGCACCGATCAACCACATACATGGGAATGATGTCCATTTACAAAAAGAACCAACAAGAGTCCTTCTGCTGGTGGATTGTGATTGGTGGAATAAGTCCTAAGTAAAGAAAGCCTGGGAAGTCAACCCTTCTTTTGTGTTAAACCAGTTAACTGACTCCAGGCCTGTCCTCACTACTTGGCTTGACTGCTTAGCTCATCCCTGCTATGTACTAATAAAATGAGACAATAATTGCGGCCATCACTAAGCCCACAAATCTGTGCTTTAACAAGCCCTTCAGGGTTCTGATGCATGCCAAAGTTTGAGCACCTCTCTTCTAGGCTCTAGAATCTAGAGTATTGTGGTTTATTTTTTCCTCCAACTTGGTCCTGACATGCAAATCAATTAAACATATTTGAATATTAGAGCATGCACTACGAAGAAAATAGCAGGATTAAATAGATATCTTGAATTTGTTGAATGAGTGTGCCTTTTACAACAGAGAATTTGCAAGACTATGTACTCTTTACTGATCTAAGGGAACTCTTCAAATATTTCTGAATTTCGTCACTCTCCTTTGCAAACGTTTGGCTCTATTGCACATCAGGTGTTCAGAGTGGCTGGGGCTGGAAAGATGAAAGGTTGGACCCCTAGCCTCAAGAAACTTTTATTTGGTGTCATGGGAAGGATGCTGGAGAAAGGAGGCAAAAGATCTAGGCAATAATTAAGTCCCAAAATGATGCCAGCACTAATAGAAATGCACAGGAGGAAGGAGGAGAAAGAAGGGAATGGCTGATCCAAGTGAGGAACAATTCAGAGAGACTTCTCAGGAGAGTTGGCCCCTGAGCAGGACTAAGCAGTGAAAGAAGTCAAGTGGCAGAGTTAGGGGGCAGAGATTCATTCCAGGCTTCAGGAACAAGGTGAACAGGAGAATAGAGTTTATAAAATAGCACTTGAGATTTAGGACCAGTAATGTTTCCAAAGGTGAGGCTGCTGGTGTTGATGGGACCAAATCATGAAAACTTTAATCACTCCAGTCCTTAGAAAGTTACGCAAAATGTGATTTTTGTGCACAGGACAACATCCTGTCTACTCTTTCAACCCAGTCATGCTTCCTAAAGTAATATACTCACTCCTAACTTTATCAGAGATTAGTTGTAAGTTTACAAGTGAAGGCACTGTTCTCGGCATTGAGGGTCTTTAGAACTAAATGGAATAATGAACACAGGAAGTCCAACAGATCGCTTGGTAATTAGCAGAAGCTCAGTAACTTCTGCCCCATTTTAGAGCCTCTTGATTTAAGACTAGACAAGAGCTGAGCTCCATTTCCTGCAACTCTGTGTAAATGCTTCTGATAAAATTCCCCTACATACACCGTGTTGGGGATGGGATCTGAATGCAAGGAATAAAGCTGCTTCCACCCTCACTTTGTCTTTATGGAGGAAATGGGTGAAGAACAGAGATGCACATCTGAAGCAGCACCATGGGCTGATAGGACATGGGGGGCTCCACTTCAAATAGCCGAATGTTCCCTTCTCTTCTTTTTCTTGTGGAGTGGACTTTTGAAATTTTATCTTGACATGATACAACATTGCAAACTTGAGGAAAGGCAACAGGACATTCCACAAATTTGACTCCTTCAAACTACATCAGCAGACAAAGAAGTAATAGCATGTGTAAGACACACGATATCAGTAAGAATTAATGGGAAAATAAATGAGTGGAGAAAATAAAGAATCCTGTGAGCTCTCTCTCTCTCTTTCTCACCTCATATTTCATATATACTTGAAAAACAATGTTTAAAAACAAATGCAGGTTACTCTGGAGAGAAAAATGAACTTGACACATGAAAATTAATTGGCTTGAGTTATATTTCTCTATTAAAATACTCACAATAACAATTGTAATCTATTGATTTATTGCTTTTGCAAACACAACCACCTGATTGCCCATATAACCTAAATTTAGCAGTCAATTTCACAGCTGTCCTTTTTGTAAGATACTATGGCACCACTGATGTCAAAGTGTGTACCATCACGGCCCTTTTCCCACTCTGTTTCTACTTTCACTGTGAGAAAGGTGAGGGACATGAGATCTGTAATAGAAGAGGGGAGAGTAAAAACCTTCCCCCCACCTGCCCTTTCCCTGACCTTGGAGAGGAAATCTGGGGTTGCTTGTCTCGCCCTCCATACACCTTCCATCTGCACCCCAGAATGGCAATTCAGTTTCCTTACTTTCTGAGATCTAATACCTGACTGGTGAGATTCAAAATGTTTATGCTCCAAGCGAGAGAACCTTTTTTCATTGTTTGCCAATCTGTGTCAGATTCAATCTAAATCTGTAAACACTAGTGCATTTTCAATTCTGATGCAATTTCCTTAAATTTACCCTACAGAGCGGGGGTTTTTTGTTTTCTTTCCTTTTTTCTCTAATCTAAGAGTAAAAAATCCCTGCACCAATTGGTTAATCGATTAACAAATTAACTGCTAAATAATGAATTGGTCCCTGTCTACATGGTGACAGGGTGCCCTGAATAAAATATGTCTCTACAATACTTCCTTGAACACAAGCCTAACAAAGCAACACTTGCTTTTCCTAACTAGTTTACACGTATGCCTAGAAACCAAATAGTAAGACGTGGGCCAATAATATTTTATCATTCATACAAGCTGAACAGAAAGGGGCATTACGTTGAGAAATGAACAAAACTCGTTTTCTTTTGAATTAAATTTTAATGTAGCAGAACTTTACATGATCCTTTGAACATAAATGAATACAAGAAGACAACAAAATATTTTCCACTGCTAATTATACCATTTATATTGAATATGGTGTATAAACACATAAGAAATAATTTTACTAAATAGACAAAAAATTAGAGTGAAAGGGATTGGGGGAGGGTGGGGAGAATGAGACCCATATAATGACGATTGTGTTATATAAGAATTATCCTCTATAATTTTTTAAGTCTTGGTTATTTACATAAAGGCGTTTAGTCTGGAATAACAATGATATGAATAATCATCAGAAACCAAAGGCTGTAGATTAGAAACTTAGTCAGAAAGCACATAATATGGAAAAAGAAGGGGCTGTATATTAAACAGGGGGCATTTAGGACTGCTCTTTACTGAAAATATTTACACAGTTGCTGCAAAGAACATCACAGGGGAGAATCGGGTTCTCTGCCCAACACCAAATTCTCCATTTATATGGGATTGTTCAGACTTATGGTTTTGAGGGATACTTGTGGATTTATGTTGGAAGCAATTTTCAACTTACGATTGTGGAGGATTTCCTCTGGCTGGGGATTTTCAAGTGTGTCCAAACAATAAAACATCAGTCGGCTATTGGAGACCCAGATTGTGAAGCAATTGGTTGGCCTGGATTACAAGAAATAACCTTTAAAATGTCCCCTTTATTAAGTTCAATCTGTTTTTATTCTATAAGCATTACTTTCTACAATATGCATAGCCGTGTACTCTGTGTGTGGGGGGTAGGGGTGATGTTTGGGGGTGGCCCTGGAGAATAAGACTTATATGCCCCACAATCATATGGGATACAGTAGGAGATAAGATAAATGGACTTAAATAAATGAGAAAAACTAACAGCCAAAATATCAGGAGTAGGATCTTGGTATTGATTTGATGTTTGTGTTGGTGGAGTGGTAGGGTAGAAAGCAAGCAAGTTTTGGAACAAAAGAGATTTAGAATTAAATATGAGCTCTCAACAAGTGTTATTTCCACTGAGGATAACTAGATCACCTCAACATTTAAAAAAAAAATGTTTCAAAGTATTGGGGCGTTAGTGAGAAAGTGCAGAATTAACAGGCACCAGGTCTGAGAGGTAGAGAAGAAAGACTGACATTTACTGACTCCTTCCCTTAAGGACATTTGTCAGGTCCAGAAGCACTGACTGAAAGGGAAGTAGTGGGAGCTGCACTTGTAACAGGATTCCACGGCGGGGGGATAGCAAAAAGCTGTTTTAATTTTTCCTGCATGCGTGTGTGTGTGGCCAACCATCAATTACCTGGGGAAATTGATCAAGAAAAAGAGAGAGAAGGCACTGATAGCCAATCTCAGGAATAAAACAGGGAACGATTTATACAGATTCCACAAACAATAAAATGATCATATGAGGATTTTATAAGCACATTTATACCACTACATTTGAAAATTTAGATGAAATTGACAAGACCTTAGAAAAATACAACTTACTCAAATGGACCCAAGAAGTACTAAAACTATTTAAGTTGAATCCATAATTAGAATTCTCCCACAAAGAAGACTCAAAACCCTGGTGACTTCATGTGTTAATTCTACCAAACATTTAATGAAGAAATAATGTCTGACTTCGTTAATGGGATTCAAATAGCACTACCCTAAAGGGAAAAAAATGATAAATTTGATCAGAAGTCATTATTAAAAAATCAAAAAGGCAAGACTTGTATGGAAGACAATATAATTGAGAAAGATCGTGTTTCCGGAATTTATTTAAATATCCAGAATATATGCTGTAAATCGTTAAGATAAACACTAACAATCCAAAAGAAAAGAAAAGAAAAAGAAAAAAGAAACAGGCGCTTAAAGTGGCTCTTCATAAAACAGAATAAAAAGTATTTAGTGAAATGAGATAGTGAAATGAGAGTTAAAATCAAAATGAGATATTTTGTGCCTTCTTAGAATATCTAAAATAAAAAAAGAATGACCATATAAAATGTTGGCAAGAATCTGCAGTACATAGAGCTCTACTACAGTGCTAGTAAGAGTGTAAATTTGTTACAAATACTTTAGCAAACTGTTTGACATCATCTACTAAAGTTGGAGACATGTGCCCTGCAACCTGGCAATTCCACTTCTAGGCACAAACCCAGAAGAAATCTAGGCACCAATACATGTATACAAAAATGTTCAGGGCAGCAGTATTCATCACATACAAACATGGGAAACATTTTTGTAGAATGGACATTTTGGTACAATGGACAAATACATTGTGATAGTCACACAATTGAATAGGTACATCCAACAACATGAGTCTAGCAAATCTAATGTTGAGCCAGAGATACCAGACACAAAATAGCATATGCTAAAAGATTTGATTCACATAAATATTAAAACATAAACAGGCAAAACTTAATTGTAGTGTTTAGCGCTCTATGCCTATGTGGTAAAATGATAATGAAAAGCAAATAAGTGCCTATGTAAGCAAGGCTTATGATTATAGTAGGGGAGAAAAGGGAACTGATCAGGAAGAGAATGGGGCTTTCTGGGCTGTGGGCTCTCTTTTTTGACCTGTGTGGTAGTTATTTAGGTGTTCGCGTTGTGCTAAATCATTGAGCTATTCATTATGCTTGTTTCACACGACTTTGTATGTGTGTATTATCATTCAAACACACAGTATTTGAAGAAAGTATTTTTCTAAAGATTTTTAAAGTTTTATATGATGAATGCCTCTGTGATCCTTGTTTTGTTCATGAATAAAATGGAGATAATAAGGACTGCTCCCCAATGTTTTAGGAGATATGAATGGGATAAATTACCTGGCACAGTGCAGACACACAAATAATATAATTGTGACCCTTCATATAGGTATTTTATTATATGAAAAAGGGAGAGGAGGTGAATTACGGAAGTGCTAAAAAAGGTGGATAAGATCTAGGCTTCTTTTGTTCAATTTTAAAAGCTGGTTAATTCAGTCAAACGCATGCACGGATGGGTACCTGTCAAGAGTATGTAAATGAGAATTCCTGTGTTGGGTAGCAATGTATCCAAATGATTGTCCAGATTATCACATAGAAAATAATGCTCACATGGAACATGAAACGTTGTTTGTATGCCACTTATAACAGAGCTGCCTGAAAAGGGAAAAGTTTTGGCCCAAGATCTGGATTTTTTATTTAGTAAAATGGTGCAAGAAAAAAAAAAAAGGCAACACTTTGAAGTCAACTAATCACCCTTGTCTTCTCTCTTTATCTCTACTTTGACTCCCAAATATACAGCTTTTAAAATATATCCAGGATGCAGCCAATCTCCCTATCTCTACACTTCCCCAGCACAAGTATTTTATTCTAATACTTTCCCTAATTGCTCTCTGCATATTTTCCTTTGGCCCATACAATCTATTTTTCACAGGAGAGACGAAGTAGGCCATCAACGACAAAACTCAGACCTGCCCAGTGCTCCTCTCAGAACCATCTGAAGAGACAACCCAGAGTTCTTATGGTGGCCTACAAGGACCTAGGTGCTAAAAGCTTTTCACAGCCCACCTTTCTCTACTGTGTTCTGGAATTTCCTGCCATTTCTCAGGCAAAGCCTAACACGCTCTTCCCTCAGGGCTTTCTCATCAACTGCTTTTCCTCTGGGGATTTTCTTCCTCCAGCTATCCACATGGCTCATTCCCTACCCATGTGTGGGTCTCTGCTCAGATGTCACCTTATCATGGATGTCAAACCTGACCACCCTATCTGAAGTAGCTACCCAGCCATCAGAGCAAGCCTTTGTCTCACTCTACCCCCCTTTACCCAACACACTTCTCACCACCAGACATTCTAGGCAATTATTTACTCACTTGTTTAGTATCTGCCCCCACGACAACAGAGATTTTTTTCCTGTTTTGTCCTCTACATTATTGCATCAATGCCTAAAAAAGTACCTGGAATGTGGTGTGTGACCTCAAAATGTGTTGAATGGATGATGAATAGAGTGGATTTTAAGCCGTGCACAAAGACACTATCAACAATTCATTGTAAAACCTTCCTTACCCTTGATTCAAACTCTCCTACATTCCTACTTCAGCTGGATAATTCCAAATTTATTCATTCAGCTCAAGTCACCCTCTTTATATGTTCTATGCTCTACTTGTGTGTGTGTGTATTATATTCTACTTGTAATATTCATAGGTACATATTTCATCTGTATATGAAAACCTGTCTTTAGCTAACCTTAATGCAGATTCCAATTTGAAAGCAAATAATACTTAGTTAAGTCTCAAAATGTTAATAGATGTTCAAGCAGATATTGCTGTCTCAAGGAATGACCACTTAATGAATCACAGCTACCAAACGGGTCAATGAGTCCAGTCCCAAATGTGCCATGTTAGTTCAACTCACCTGCAAATGAGCACATTGATATTAATTGACAGATTGCACACCGTTATAATTATGTAAAACTGATTGGGGGAAACTACATAACTGGGAAGTGTTATCAAACTTTCCACAGGCTGTCATCCTGCAAATCAGGCCATTTTGGGACATTACTTGTATGATATTTGAGTATGTGATTTTTAACTTTTATTACCCTGATAAATAGAATTTTTATGAATAGAGCAATACTTTATTTTGTCCCAGTAATTTTAGTTGGTAGGCAACTCCCAGGCTTAATTCAAAATCATTACATTAAATGAAGGTTAAGTTTCTAGGAGACAAATGTTCTTTTCACAGCAACCTATGTGTTTCTTGAACATTGCCTTATCTGTATTTTGAAGATATTATATTTCTTAACTGAAATGATTACTCTGGAGAAATCATAGCATGCCCATTCAATAAATATTATGAAAACCTGTGTCAACAATTTCACACCTTAGAATATGAAGCATCCTCTGATGCCATATTCTGATTATCATCCATGAAGCTCTCCTTACATTTGCCAAAAATGACTTGCTCCGCTCCTTTCCAATTAGATGTGCTTCAGAATTCATGGTATAATCAGGCTGCCTATCTTACTTTTTGCCTTCTTGACTTCTTGCTCTTCTGTCTCCCTGTCCTCCTTCCTTCCTCCTCCTTTTTGGAACAGATCTTTTCTTCCTCTTATTCATTATCTTACGTCCTCTCTTTTTCCCTTTATCCCCTATGTTTTACATCTAGGTAATAAAGAAATGTACAGTGAAAAGCGTATCAGAAATACTAATACACTAGTCAAAAATTAGCCTCGAGGGAAGGGGGAAGACAAAATACACAATAAAACTTATCCAATAGTTGCAATGATTGAGTTTCAACTTTGCCATTGGAATTTCTTGAAGTGAAGGTAAATAAGAAGAAACAATTTAAGAATCACCCCTAATCTTAACACCAAAAGAACCAATTTTTAAAAATAATTGTATTTTTAAGGTATATAATGCTTTTTTATGTCTAATAGATAGGGTTATAGCTAAAGCTGTACATAATATTTTGTAACCTACACCTGGATTCTAAAAAGAATGTTCACCATGGCTTTATGCAGTAATATGATGGATAACATCAACAAAAACATGTTTTTGGAGAATTGAGTCATGTTAATCATCTTTTTCTCCAGGTCCTAGACTGCCACCTGAGGAGCTCATAAAAATTGCTCGGGGACATCTTTTTAAACAGATTGCAGGGCTCCAATCTTGACCCTACTGAATCACATTCTTCAGGACTGGATCATAGTTTTGCAATATCATATACCCCTCCAGGGGTTTCTGAAGATCCAAGAAGGTAATTACAAAAAGGCATTATTTCTCTCCAGCTGCTTTAAGGGTTCAAATATTTAAAGACCTCTTGCATTTATGTTAAGATATGATATTCTGTTTACTTCTAGAAGACCACTCCTCTCCAACTTTTTATTATTATTATTATTCCTTTTGATAGGACAATTTGGAGTGTAGAGTCCTGAAGCAGGTTAGTAGAGGAAAAGAGGGAAGGCTGTTGGTCATATCATAGCCATGAGACCCCGCCCAGAAACCCCCTATGGGAAGGCAGCTGAATAAAGACAAAGTCACAGCCATTAGACCTGAAAGGCCGGCCAAGACACTGGGCACAAAGTCTCATTTGAAACTCCCCGGCTGGCAAGAAAGAGGCCCTAGATAAATCCAAACAGAAAGGCCTTCCCATTGGTTCCCTGAAAGCTAACAGGTGAAGGTAGAAAGGCAACCAATCAGGACAGAAATGGCTGAGATCCCTCCTTAATAGGGGAAGAGGGAGGCCAAAGGGCCTTAAAAGGGCCTGCCCCAGGGCCCCACATTGTGTCTCTCCACCTGGAGGATGCCCACAGCATACCTCAGATGCATACTATCTCTTTCCTCTCATTTCTCAATAAACTGTTTTTACTGTCCTCATTGACCTGGCACTTCTCTGACTCCTTTCTTATCTTGTAGCCAGAACCCAGAGCATTCAGGCAACAGCCCCAAAACATGAGACCTCAGTGGCAACTATCTGAAAGTAACAACAATGGTATCCACGGAATTTCAGGCATGCAGAGTCCCTGATTGGGCCTCCTGCCATAAACCAGGTTTGCTCTGAGATGCCTCTTATCTGCACCCAAACCCCTTATTTCACAGCTGAGGAAACATGAGTCCTAGATAGGGCATGCCATCTACAAAATCAAAAGACTCCATAATAGCAAGGCCAGGACAACATCCCGGTAGATCAGATTCTTGGCACAGTGTCCTTGTCACTGTTCCGCACTGGCCCTGTGATCACTGGAGCACCCTTCTCATATCCAGCTCCTTTCTCTTCCTTTTCAGCAAGGAGCCTTGCTATTTCTGGAGGAAAAATATTAGCCACCTTCTATGACCATCTTCCTTTGTCTCCTTTATTCTCCTGCTCTTTGAACACCCTGAGAGAAAATATGTATCTGTTCTCCTCATTTTGCATTTGTTTCTCTACTTTAACACTGCCAGAGTGATTCCTGCTGCTATCTGTGAGGGACTTTTCTTCTTCCCAACATTTAAAATATCTTTGTGTAAATCAGAGAGTCATGCAAAATTTCTCTATGGAAATTAAAAAACCAACCAGGCTGACCTCATTTCAAAATAAGACCACATCTCAAGCCATCCAGTTTTAATTCAAACCATTCTTTTACATATGTTTATTTATTTATATGAATATGTTTTGGTTTTTTCCTGTGGACATTTTTTATCTGTTTGAAGGATTGTGAAGTATTAATGAGAAGAACATGATAATGTCCTACACTTGCATACTACTTCACACCTTTAAAACCCTTCTGCTGGGGGTATGTGTGGGGTGGAGTACACCTGGGGATGCCTCTAAGGCATATGTTCAAGTGGTTATGCGGTGTTGTCTCCTGAGTGGAGAACCATGAAATAACCAAAAGAATATTGAATTCCCATCCTGGGGAGTCCTGCTACATTCTCTAATAGAACAGCAAGAAACCCTCAAGTGCATGGGCAGTGCCTAGTGAAGGAAGACAGACCAATAGGCTAGGTCCTTGATATTGATGATTGTACTTATGAATCTTTTCTTGTGAAATTGAAACTTAGCCTAGTATTTTATATTGCCTAAGAATTACCTCCTGAAAGCCTCCCTGTTGCTCAAATTTAGCCTCTCTCTAAGCCAAACTCAGCAAATAAACACACTACCTTCCCCCCAGCACAGGATAAGACTTCCTGGGATTAACCTCCCTAACACCAAGGGATTATTACCAAGAGCCAACTAGCAATGCATCTGGAAAAAGACCTTGACCAAAAAGGAGAAATATTAAATACAAATGACTTTTTATGGCTAAGAGATTGGGAATGAGTTGGGAGGTCATTCCAGAGGTTACACTTATGCACATCTCAGCAGGATCTCATTGACTGCCACAGTAAACACTTCCTCAAACAGTGAGGCTCCTGAGGGCTCTAGAGACATCTAGACACCATAAGCAGGGCAGACAAGCTCAGGAATTTGGCACCGTTTCAGTGGGCCTTACTTTGGAATTTATGCTCCCCAGAATAACAGAGTTAAACTCATTTATAGTTTCCTTTCATATAGCTCTTCTGCCCCTTTTATTTGAACCCATAATTAGCACTATACTTGTTAAATATGTGTCCCAGAGACTTAAATCTTTGGCCTCTTCATGTGCCAGTTAAGCTCTGAATCTCAGCAGAGTTGCAACACATACTCCCAATTCATTGGACTCACCGAGGACAACTAACAATGAGATGATGATGGACAACGTCCAACCCAAGGAACAGAGAGTGCCTGCAACTGCAAGCAACAACATAGTTCCATCCATCTGCCCCATGGGATTTAAACTCCCTTTCAATTAGAAACAGAGTGGGCATCCCCATCCCCAAATCCTCAAGACTGGGCAATGAACTGTGGACTAAACTAAGCTTATTATTATTTTATTATAGACTTATTATTATTCTAACAATGGAAGAACTTTTATCATTGATATAGGGGCATTGGCCACCAGAGGTTCTGAGGGGAGGGAGAGGGAAGAATACGTGTAATATGGGGGCATTTTTTGGACATTGGAATTGTTCTGCATGACATTGCAATGATGGATACAGGCCATTGCACATTTTGTCATAACCTATAAAATTGTGCAGGGCAGAGTATAAGCTATAATGTAAATGATAATTCACCATTAGTAGCAATGCTTCGATATGTGTTCATCAATTGTAGCATATGTACCACAATAATGTAAGATTTTGTTACTGTGGAAAAGTATAAGAGGTGGAGGGGTGAAGCATATGGGAATCCCCTATATTTTTTATGCAACATTTATGTAATCTAAAGCTTCTTTTAAAAAAATTTAGAAAACAAACCCTTCTGCAAGCCCCCTTCCTCCTAATAACAGTCTGGGAGTGGGTATTGGGCATATGATATGACGCTCCCACCTGGCAACTGAGTCTTTCAGAGGGGTAAAATGCATTGCCCAAGATTTCTAGGTTGTTAAATAGGCACTCAAACATACGCATCCAAAAATTCACTCACTTAGAGTAAATTCTATTTACTATTTACTATAAAATCTAGACATCCCAGCGTAACATCAAGCTTGAGTTATCTCTTCTTAGGCCAACTTTCTATGGCTTTCAGTCAAACAGGGGAGTCCACAAAGTAGTGCCTTGATATTAAGTCCAAATAGGAGAAAAGTTAATGCTGGAATGGCATGTTAAGGAGTACTAGATCTATTTCAGGATGCTTGTTCTAACAGAATTCCAATGTTGTTTGTATTTACCTCTCCTTCAAATTATGAAGAGTTGTGAAATGCCTCCTTAAGCCCAGGAATATATTCTGACTTGTCAGCCAGTCATGGTCATTGGTATTCCCATGTGAATGGTGAGTTTAAAAATGTGCTTCTGACCCAGTTCTGCAGCAATAAGACAAGAGATGAAATCTAGCGGGGTGGTTTTTTTTTTTTTTGCAAGGCTGTCTTTGCCCCTAAAAAGGGTCACATGAAAGAGATAGCGCCTCTTCCTCATGTTGTTTTCAATAGATATGAAGGATGGAATAGATGAAGCCACTTTGCTACTGCCTGATGGTAGAGCCAATTTGCCAGTAGACTTTATATTACTTGTGACCCAAACACCCCAGTTGACTCCAATTAATTTATACCCTTTCCTGGGAGAATCTCTGACCAGAGCTCTTCTGTCATGACTGGGGTCAGCATATCATAGTCTAGGCAGATATGGGGTCTATGAATATGACCCCAAACCAGAGTTAATCCAATCAATTTTCTTTGGCAGGAATTTAGAATTAGGATAACTAAGACACTCCACTCTGGGATTTAGCTAGAAGGTCATGCAAATTTGGGACTAGGAGAGACAACATGGATTGCCCTGTTCATCTAGAGATATATGAGAATATAGGCTTTGGAAAATCAAAGGTGGCTGGCCAGAAGAAGGAGAAAGAGAAACGTAGTTAATGCAAAGGGAGGAAAAGAGAAATGTAGGAGATAGGGAGAGTACCTGGCACATAATAGGCACTCAACAAATGTGTGCATTGATTTTTAATGCTGATTGTCAGTTGCTCATAGGTTTTTCAGTGACTATTTCGTGTACACGGCAAAAGTGTTCTTTAAGCTCGTTTTTTTTTAAATTAGTTTCTTACCAAGTATTTCTAAAGACAGTCTGAAGTTCAGCAGTTTTATCGTGATCATGCTCATGTAAACATGAACAGTTCAAGTTGAACATAGGAGATGCAGGGCAGCGTGTCTGCCCTCTCAGGCTCTACTTCATGGCACATACAAACAATTCTTGAAGGGCAGTGAGTAAAAATTATTTGTTTAAAGAACTCTTCAAGAACAGCATGTGCAATTTACTGCTGTTATTGAGATAGATTTCCTGTTTAAATATTTTATTCTTAAAATACCAAAAAATACCCAGCATTAAAGACAAAGTGCGTATCTATAGGTGATGCATATCAAAAATAGCCATATGTTGACAAAAGATTCATTATAAGGTAGCATCAAATATGGTAGCTTGTGATAAGATCATAGCTTGTTAGAGAGGTCACAATCACACTCATTATGATATGGGTTGAAAATAGAGAACTTTAAATCGTAAAAATTGCATCTAATATTCTAAATAAGAATTTGGGTTTTATACTACCCCCAGCTGTATAGAACCATTGCTTCTGTCCCTACATATGCAGCAATAATCATATCTTGATATTGCTTCCTAAAGAGTCTCAGAAGCAAGGACAAATAGAGAAAAAGCTATAAAATTGCATGTCGATGTCCTTTTAAATTATGTAAACCTCATTTTATGTAATAGTGTCACTGAACAAATAATCAGTTGGTTGAGGAAGATTAGTGGCTGTAATTATTTATTCATTTTAATGTTTGTTATTAAGCCTTCCTTTTACTATTTGTGGCCATTATATGCTGAAAGATCAATACGAAGAAGATGAGAAAGTGTGGAGATGATGGTTAATTATCAGAAAGGAGAAAGGTGGGCAGAGGCTTGGCTTCCTGCCGGTTACCCCACTCTTCAGTGCTCAAATGTTTCTTTGGCTTGAAACAATACAGCAAGATAACCAGCTGCCCTGCCAGCCCTTCCCCTTTGGCCAGGCATCTATCTTACCACCAGAATGCATTTCATGAGGCAGAATCCATCTGTCCTGCTTCCTGTTGTACCCCAGTCCCAGAGTGGGAACTTGCATGTAATAGACCCTCAATACTTATTTGCTGAATGAATAATAAAGAAACAAGATACATATTGAGAAACATCATCTCCCATGCAAAATAAAATGTCCAGAGAAGGCCTGCAGTAACGAAGCTGTTTAGATTTTCTAAACTCGGCATTGCCAGATGAACTTGGCCACTGTTTATTGATTGAACTTCAGGGAAACATGCTGGGAAATATTTTTCAGACTATTTTTAAAATTATGATATCATACTAAAGAAATGCATTGTAATGATGAAAAATTTTTTTTCCAATAAGAGAAATTACAGTTCAAACTAACATGATTAAGACTTCCAACTGGTGATTTCCTCCCATAACAAGTCCTTTTCAAAGGCTTCAGATATTGTTTTCACTATTCGCCCCCTCCCTAGATTCTAGATCTTCTCTCCCTTCTATTGCCACTAAATCCAGAGCTATGGTACAGCCTTGTTCCTAGGAAAGAACATACCGGGGAGAGAACTCTGCAAAGTTTGAAAATGTCTTTAGACACACATACATTAAGTCACATATACACGAACACAAAAACATATATACAAAAAAGGTAAGGATGAATTTCACATATCTTTCCCTATGGTTCCCTGACACACAGGGTCAAAAAGTGTCTCTTTTACTTATAGTCGTTTGCTCACGTAGCTCTTAGTGTCGGTCCCACTTTTCAATATTCCCAGTGCCTCTCCCTGAAAGCAGGCACAGTAACAGTGCTTGTTCCCTATAACTCCTGATATTGGTTATCTCAGGATACCTGGTTTCAGGCTGAGTTTTATTTTCTCTTACAGGTTTTTGTTCTATTCTCCAAATTACCATTCATTATTTTTTAATAGATTGAAAGCTGAATGGGTATTCTATATCTCTATCTGCACAATAATAAATTAAGCTGTGGGATTAAGGTTACCCACACACAACATACGGCATAAGAGAGGGCAGAATGGCATCAGTCCTAGAAGGAGAGTGCTACATAGCAACTCCCCATTGTTCTGTACTCACCCCTCCTGAATAATCCTGCTCAAACTCCCTGGTTTTGGTATAAAGAGATAATAGCACATTTGCAAAAGTCTTCCAAACATACAGACCGATTCTTCCCAAGTTAGGGAGGAAAAAAGGATTGTGAAGAACTTATCTTTGAAGGATTAAATTTATTTTTAAATGTCATGTCAGGATTTTGGGGCAGTACTGAGAGCCCAGGTGAGACTCTGTGATCACAAATTTATAGTGGCCCCAGTCTGTCTGGATGTATGACTTTGATTTTTGCTGCCTTGGGGTTAAGGAAGAGAGATAAGCCATACATTTGTGAGGCATGTCCAAAGACATTTGGCCTTAAGAAAAAGCCAGATAATGTCTCCATTTTAATGATCTGCTCTTAAACAAGGGAATTCAAAAAGGTCTCTTCAATTAGATAACCACACCAGGAATCCTGTCACACTTACGACCCCTGGGATCTGGATGAGCCACTTAATCTTCTGGGCCCTCAGTTTCCTCCTCTATAATATGAGAAAAATAGTAACCATTTCCCAGAATCTTTAAAAAGCATTCACTAGCATAATATACATAAAGATCTTAACAAAGCTTCTGTCAAGTACTAAGCATTCAACATTATCTATTTCCATTACTTTTGTTCATATACAGATAACCGGCCATTTTATTTCTAAGTGATGTAATGAAGATTGTCAAGCTAATTAAACCCCAAAAATGAAAGCATCAGTCTTAATAATTGATCAGGACCATGTTCAATATATTCATTTCATTATAGTAGGAATAAAAAATAATAACTATCTAATTTACTAATTGGTAACATTTCCTTACTTGAGGAACTCAGTCTAGTCTTTAAAGGTTTTCATTTCATATTTCACTTTAAATCTACAGAGATATCAACCTGACCATCACTTACTTTGTTTAATAAGCCCTAAGAAGCCCAAATTATTTTTTCAGAGTATGAAGCACGGGTTTGTTTCTTGTGTTCTATAATGAATATTTTGATTTGAAAAATGGGACTAAACTTTTGTTTGGAGTTTTTCCCTTAGATCAGGCTTAGAGCTGTGTGTGTTTCCTTTTAAGCCCTTTTCTTGTAGGAGCTGAGGACACATTATATGGCTTCAACACAGTGAACTCACAAAGGGAGTGCTTCCTTGTTGAGGTCCATTAAGTATACACAGAATTGAGCTGTACAGCAAACAGAAATTACGCTGGCACGTAGGTTTGGTGTGAAAAATCTCTAAACTTCTTGTATTATTTTTACTTACATATATGGCTTATTAAGTGGTCAGAATCCAGGTTTACTTTTTCCAATCACTGACTTCATCCAGACTATGCCAAATACCCCCTCCCCATCATTCCCATCAGGTTCCTGGTAGATCTCTTTGCCTTCTAAGCATTTAAGGTCTCGAAAGGCCAGGTCCATCCAGCTTAAGATTTGTATTTCCTATCTATTTCAGTGCTCATTTCCTCCCACTCTCCCTGAGTTGGACTGATGGGAGACCTAACAACTGGGAGCAGGGAGGGTTCTGCTTCTCGACACTTGTCTCCTCTACTTCTTCTCCATCACAGTCTCTACTGCTCAAATGTAAAGAGGAGGATGAAGAGAAACAGAAAACAGCAAGACTATGTGACCTGGTTGGTGTTGGTTTAGCTCCATTTGGGTTAATGACTGACTGCCAATGCCCTCTGGGTAGCAGGCGCTCACGCACTTATTCTCCTCTTACTTAAGTGGGAGCTCTTTGCGGGGTCTTGCTGGACCTCCTCAATGAATAATCCCCTGCTTTGCGTGAGCCAGTGTGATGTAACCTCACCAAACTTCCTCTGTTCCCATCCTTGGAAGTTGCCCCAGAGCCTCATGCTGCCGGAATCTCCTTGCTCAGTGGCCTGGATTTTGGGTTGATTACTGGCAAGATGACTCAAACCTGGCTACCTTCCATATGTTCATATATGATAATAGAGGGGCAGGCTGTTCAGTAAGGCCCCTTCTCTCATTCTGTCCCCTAAAATTCTATTCTCCCCTGTATAAATAGTCACAGAGGACAGACTAGCAGGTCCCAGCTCACAATGTCCAACAATATTTTTGAGGGAAGTCTCTTGCTTTCATGTTCTACAGTAAGTGATCCTCTGGGACCCTTCAGCACCATTCTTAGTTCCAGTGAGGTAGATGTATGGCCTCCTCTCTCCTTTGACTTAACAAAGGGCAAAGGAACCACTGTAATCTTCCTTACATCCTAGATAAGCCCCTCCTTCTCTCTCTCTCTCTTCCAGGCTGAAGGAGGACAGGAAAGAGAGGGAAGGAGGTATGATATGGGAGTAGCAGACCTCTTTCTTCTGCTTCTAAATAAGGCCTGGGAGAGTTTCTAACCTCCTAATTATTTAGTTCATAATGATACGCTGTCATTCCTCTTGAAGTCATGTGCCAATTTTCCAGGATAATAGAAAAGTTCCACTCACCCTGCTGGTCGTCACTACCTAAACCAAGAAGCAAACATACAAATACTGTATATCAATAGAAGTACATATATAAATATACATATGTCTATGCACATGTATTTCATTTTTACAAGGAAGAGTTCTTTGTTGAACCTTTATAACTACTGAGCTCTCCTCATAACTTTCAAATGTGAAGAGCTAATGAAGTCAAAGCCATAGGTTAGTATTTAGCATTTATATAACACTTGTATTTGCAAAGTGCTTTAGAATAATTCAACCCTTAATCCCCATAACAGCTCTGGGAGGGAGGCCTAGTTATCTTCCCCTTCATAAATGAGGAAACGGAGACTTGGAAAGGTTGCATGACATGCTATGTGGCTGATTGGTGGCAGCCACTAATAAAAATGCGAGGGTCTTGACTTAGAGGGATGTTGTTCATCCTTTGGGCCCTAAAAAATGAGATCCCTTAATAAACCCATGAGTCATGGAGAACAGGCGCGAACTAACTGTGATTTTACTAGGCTGTTTCCACTGCATCTCATTGATGGCTTAAATCATCTTAGTGCAGCTGAACCCTTTTCAGCAATAAAATAAAAAGTGTATTAAGTGCTAAATTCTGCCCATAACTGGTATTTCTCATTGACTGCAAGTTTATGGAAGTTGTCAACTTCAGAGACCAACTTATATGAAGGCAATCCAGCCTCTGTAGGTAGATGAATTGATCTAGTCAGATATGATGAGGATAAAATTAACAAATTTACCAATCTTTTGGAAGTGAGGCTACATTTGCCAATTTTCATACTCCAGTACCATGTCCCCACAAAAGTCCAGAGTTGGAGCATTCATCATTTCCACCTTCAGACACTGTTACCTAGATACCTCAGTTTTAGTTACAAGCTTGAGATCACCATAGCAACCAATTAGTATTTATGTTGCTAAGACTGCATGTAGAGAAATGGAGAAGCGGAAGGTGCTTACTCATTTTGATGTGAATTCAATGGAGACAAGATACAGTGCTGATTCCAGTTTCCAAATTCCCATTGACTTCTCCCATCCAAATTTATATTCATATTTGTCTTTTCCGTGGTTTATCCACTCATGGCAGAGCCCTTACAATATGTAAAATAAATTCTATAAATAATTGTTAATGGTGCCAAAAGGGGGTGAGAAGGAGTGAAATACTTACGTTTTCTGGCATGCTGGTCTATTATAGAATGTATTTACCTCAAATATTCCTGGAATTGAAAATTTAAGTCTTCAATGGACACTTTCCAGAGCACCTCAGCGTCAAATTACATCTCCTCCTTGTATTCTTTCATAGAACATAAAGCGTACCATGATTTATTGTTATTTGTGTTTTGGTTGGATTTTAATCTCCTTGCTTTAATTGTGAATAATTCAAGAAACAGAAAGAGCATTTCATCATAGAAAGAGTAAGGGTCAGAGTCAAGTCCAAATCCCAGCTTTAAGACTAACCAGGCATGGACTTTCAGGCAAATTACTACCCTCCCTGGCTCAGTGTCTTTAAATTTTTTTTTTTTTTTTTTTTTTTTTGAGGATCCAGGTGCCGGGGAAATGAACCTGGGACCTTGTATGTGGGGTGGGAAGCCAGTGCTCAACCACTGAGCCACACTGGCTCCCCGAGTTGTTTTTTGTTTGTTTGTTTTCATGATTTTTAGAAGGCACCAGCAACAGACCTCCCATGTGGGAAGCAGGCACTCAGCCACTTGAGCTACACCTGCTCTCCTGGGGTCTTTAAAATAAGAAGAGAGATCTCTCCCTAGAGGCAGAGTGAATGTGTTGTGACCTGCATAGAGTCAGCGCTCATTCAAAGTTAGATCTTTTTTGCCAACTATCTTAAGAACATAGAGAATTGAAAACAAATATCTCTGTGTGTTTTCTACACTGAATATTTTGTTCCATTTCAAAACCCTAATTCTTGTAAAGTGTTCCTTACTAACCGAGTAGGAAAGCCATAAGAAAGTCTTCATCATATGACTGTTAACGAAGGCACCAGTGCATGTGCAATCGCATGGGCAGGTAGGTGTCTGCAGGTGTCAGTAACATCACAATCACCAATGGGGCTTGATTCCTCCCGTG
This sequence comes from Chaetophractus vellerosus, assembly GCA_004027955.1. Classification (NCBI taxonomy): domain Eukaryota; kingdom Metazoa; phylum Chordata; class Mammalia; order Cingulata; family Chlamyphoridae; genus Chaetophractus; species Chaetophractus vellerosus. Next base: position 4,984 of record PVKH010003044.1, on the reverse strand, counting down.
CATCTTGTTTATATGAAAAATAGAAAATTCCCATAAATAGCACAACTTCTCCTAAGGTTCATCCTTAAAGAGATCAGCACACTTTTGAATTAATGAAATAGTATAAAAAACTATTACTTTGAAAAGCTAAGTGTCTGTGCCGTATGGATACATTAGGTAAATAATTAAAATGCCCTTTCCTTTCAATTTGTTGTAGTCTTTTTTAATGCTAAGTAAATAGTAAGAGCTCTGTTTGCAGGCCATGCAAGAAATGGAGCAATCTCTTTGGTCTAGTCTGTTTGACTTCTGTCTTTTGACAAATCCAGTTAAGAGAATCATTCAAATGATATGACTAACTACTTTAATGAAGCTCAGTTCATGTCTTAACAGTACCAGATAGGTATTTCCAGCAAACACTGCCCCCAAAATCTACCTACAAAAGAATTTTACCTCAATTTAACATCCTATAATCCACAATTTCTTCATCAATCATCAGCATACATGGTTCTGTCCCTTAAAGTACCTCCTCAATTTGATTGTAAACTCTGAGGACAGCTGCAAGTTCTATATCTCCTGTATCCATGCCCAACTCCTCCGTCCCACTGTCTGTAATAGGATTATTATAGATATTGAGAACGAGATTATGTGATAAATGATTGCTAATGCCAAAACAATGCCACTAATAAAAACAATCAGAAAAAACTAAGCTTATTTGGGTTAAATTATAGAAGTGAATATTCTGTACTGAGTTATTTTGTTGGGCAATGTTTCTGTTTTTCTTCCTATATAAGACACAGGTTGTGTCCATTCAACAAATGGGCACAGTGAAGTGTTTTTCTAACAGGATAATCAATTTCAAAGGTGGAAAAGGTGGACAAAGCATGAGGTATTTACATCTACCAACTATTTTATAGTAAAAAAAAATTAAAAGACTTTAAAATTATTCTTTTTTACCATATATTAGATTATATTAGATAAAAAGTAAAGGTTTTAAAATATTAGATTTTTATGAGTTTTTTTATAGTAATCGATCATCTGTTTAAATATGCATTTCTCTTCTGAAGGCCCGCTTGTTCAATTCTCTTCTAAATCTTCAGTTTGAAAAATATAACGAGATTGTATAATTGTGCTCATAGAATGATGGGAGGGATTCCTCGTTAATTAAAGCTTTCCCAGAACCACCATAAAATCAACTTCAGGTAAATAAATTCAAATAGAATCAAAAGTTACAAATATACTTTTTATAACTTACAACACGCATTGTCGTGTGCTGGACATTGGAAAGGATACAAAGAAGAAAATAGCATGGCTCCTTCCTTTGAGGATATAACAAATCATTTGGGAGACAGGAGCTAAGTAGATGAACAGTTAAATGGTAATAAGACATTAAAATATCATAGAAAATAAATTATGATGCACAATATAACTCTAAGGTCTCAAGAACAAGACAGTGTCAGCATTAAATAGATACAAGTTTGGAGGTTAGAAGAACATTTCACATGGGGAGCATTCAATCCCTTCACCCTTTACAAGCGTTTTAAATATTGTACCATGTACTCCCTCAGGGAGAGCTTTGTGAAAGAGAGAGGATTAGATCTCAGCTTCCTGGAGCATGCACTGTACCTACTGCTAGCTTGGAATTTATCAGAGAATGCCTTGTACTACAGCTTATATTTTTTGAAGTTTAAACAACACAACAATGACAATAATAAAAGCTATAGTTCAGAAAAATAAGGCAAGAAGTGATAAACATATATATTCAAGTATAAATATAAATATAAATATAAATATAAATATAAATATATGTATATATATATATCTCATCTCATTTAATCCTTACAGGGCATTCTGTGATTCATATTGCTAGATGTTGTCTATTAATTTTGGCTTAATGAGAAAAGGTAATGGCATCACATAGCTTGACGATAGTAAATCCATGAATATAAAATCATTGTGTGTCTTACTTCAAAGTCTGTGTTCTTAACCACTTAGCTCTGGTGCTTCCAGAATTAAATTATGAGTTCTGAGATGACAGAAACAATGCTGCTCAGGTCTTAGTAATCTTCAGAGTGACTGAGTTTGAATCTGACAATTGAGTCTTATAATGAGTAGAATATAATTAGGCCACTGAGAAAAGTCTTGAGACTTTAAGAAACCATGTTTCAGACATAGCTGAGTTAGTTAGTAGTTTCTTCAGTTAGGAGTTGCTCTTTTAGGAGAGTGAAGCAGAGAGGATTTTTTTTTTTTTAACAATCCCATGAAGTAGTGCCATTCTTAACCACATTCTACAAATGAGGAAACAAGCCCAATGATATTATCTTGCCCAAGCTCACAGAGCTGGAAGCTAAAAGAAATCAGAATACTAACCTAACTCAGGTGGTATGGCTCCAAGGCCAGACTCTTAAACCACTCCACTGCAGCTGCTATGAATTATCCCTAAGGAGATGGGGGCTATCACAAAATCAAATTTGCGAATTAAGGAATATGGGTGGGCAGCAGAGAGGATGCCAGCTCTAGGGAGTCCTGACTATGCGCCATCCTAGCTATGCCCCTTGGGGGAGGGATTTACATGCTCTGTGCCTTAGGTTTGCATCTATAAAATGGAGAGAATAATACAACTTACCTAATTATTTTATTGTGAGGATTAAATGGGAAGAGCTATATCAGCCACCTATAACTGTGTCTGACAGATAATATGTGATCAAAAATATTAACTTTCATCACCTTCTATGTCTGCTGAAACAATTCACATACTTTCTGTAATGGAGGAATTTAGTGATTGGTCATCATTGATTCCTTGCTAACTTATCTGTGCAGGAGAACTGTCCTGAAGTGGCAAGGCAATATTAGTTGGAGGACCCAAGAGTGAAAAGGCCTGGCACAGAAAAGAAAAATCATAAAAGAAAAATAAACCCCCAAATCAGTGCTGAACATCAGAATCCATGCCTGAGGTCAACTCCCACTGTTGGAGAATCTGACATAAAGTAAAAGCTTGAAGATAAAAATGCATCCTCTCTTTGCAAAACTTCCCAAGAGCATTTGAGATTGGGGTTTCTTTAAAAGTTGTTTTGCTTGCATTTTAGAGGAGATGTGTGTATATGTGCATGTGTGTTTACCATTTCTTTCCCTTCCTAGGATCTTTAAAAAATGGCTTAAGATATTTTCTCATCTTTTGCATTATTATGTTTTGAATTGCTTTTGAATCATTTTGTTACTTAAGATGCATTGCGGGGGGGGGGTAGTCTGAGTTGTTTTCTATGTCTGTGGTCTTGTCATCCAACCTGCAGATACACTTTTGAATGAAAATCACCAAAAGAAAACCAAGACCTATTCAGCTTTCCATATCTCAGCAATAATGTGTTTTTAAACTTCCCCAAAAGTGCAGTTCTCTACAAGCAGTACAAAAGTTCATCAGACTAGTTCTTTTACAATAACCATAATAACAGATGGAAAGAATTTATCTCTTTTCCAAACCATAGAAATACATTCTCATTTCTGTTTGTAAACCAATCAATCATTTATTAAAATGCTCAATTGACTGCCTACTGAGTTCCTGGCCTTGACCTTTGCCTTATCATGGGAAGAGTAGGAAGACAGGAAAGATGCTAGAGTTATTGATCATTTGTACCAGAAAACCTACTTATAGATAATTGTGTTCCACCAGCCATTCCAGAAGAGGGTTAAAAATAAGGTCATGATAATAAGAACCAATTTTCTCTGGCTCTGCCTCAATGCACATTCAGAGGAACTTCATATATCCTCCTTAAATTATACCCCCAGTTACTTTTGAAAATTCCTGATGAGCAACTAACACGTGCTGTCATGCCCAGTCACCTTGTAGCTAGCACCTTACAGTTATCTCACTTGCTCCCTGCCAAGCTCTGGTTATGACCCAATAGTCACATTCTTGTGTCTTCTTAGCTCCTTCCTCCAATGACTTCTGCCCACTTTTTCCTAAGCCTTTTGAAACTCTTAAGATCTTTATCTCTACCGCATCTACAATCTCCTTCTTGTCATTATTTTCTTCCTGATCTAGTCATACTCCTCAGCTCATTATTCCAACTCTTATTTTCCCAATGATCTCATCTCTCCAAGACCGGAGGTTGACTCCAGTCTTCACCATCTACTTGCCTCCGAGATTTCCTTCCCACTCCCTATCCAGCTCATCAGCCAATCCTATCAATTGTGAATTTAAAATATATCTGTAAGATAATTATTTACCCAACCACCATTTCCACAATTCTGTCCCAAGCAGCCATTTCCTGTTTCCTGACCGTAGCAATAACCTCCAACCTGGGAAACTTCAATTTGATGACTACAACAGTCCCTTATAGATTGTTCTCTAAGCTACTTTTTTCATATGGCATTGATACTATTTTTTCTAATAACAAGTCTGATTATTCCATGCTTGTTCTTAAAGCCCTTTAGTGGTGCCCTGTTTTCCTGAGGATAGAGTTCAAATTTCTTGGCCCCTGCCTGCCCTTCCAGGCTCATGTTTCATCATGCCACCAAAACACAGTCCATTTTCTGGCTGTGCTGAATTCCTTTGAATTGCCTAGAAATCCTATGTTCTGTCTTCATTTTGTATCAGTGCACATTGTCTTCCTCCATCTCAAATAGCTTTCCTTGTAGATTGTTTGCCTACCATCCTTGGGTTTCACCTTAAACTAAATTACTCTAGGAAGCCACCTCCGTGCCTGTATTAGTCAGCCAAAGGGGTGCTGATGCAAAGTACCAGAACTCTATTGGATTTTATAAAGGTTACTTATTTGGGGTAGAAGCTTATAGTCACAAGGCCCTAAAGAGTCCAACTTAAGGTACCATAAGAGGTACTATCTCATCCAAAGTCTATAGCCACATGTTGATGCAAGATGGCTGCCCATATCTGCAAGTGTTCAGCCCTCCTTCTTCCCTCTTAAGGCTCCATGGTCCCAGTTTCTTCCGATCTCAGCTCTAGGCTGGCATAAGTCCCATCTTTCTCCAGGGGTCTCATTTCTTTCGGGGC
>PVKH010003043.1:0-10045 GCA_004027955.1 Chaetophractus vellerosus | reverse complement strand
GCCCGCTAGGAGAGGTCCCGGGGAACCGAACCCAGGGCCTCCCATGTGGTTTCCCAGCGCACTCTTTATCCACTGAGCTATCTAGCCAGGCCCTTGTGTGCTTTCTTTAGCACGTTTTTTTGAAGCTTTGAGCTTCACAAAAATTCTAGTTCCAATTTTCTCAGACTATGGTTCAGGTATATGTTCAAGAAATGAGACCAACTTCTACTCGAGTCCCCTTGATCCATGGGGTATTTTGTGTGCATGTCCTATGCAGGAGTAAAACTCCTAGCCACCTTTGCTTGCCTCTGACCCAGAACCACGTTATTTTTCTCTTCAATTTCTATAGAAATATTTGTTTAGTTTCAAATACATCCATGTCTTCTTCATTTACACTTATTATATTTTATATACTATTGCTTTGTCTTTGTTGTGGACACAATGTCTGACACTGTTCTAAGCAAAAATGATTGAGTCTTACTACTTCAAACTGCTTCCCACTGTTCCCCTGGAGTGTTGGATCTACTAGGGAAATTATTCTGTTCCAAAATACAGTTTGGAACAGAATAGCTGTGTATTAAGGTAAAATATTTTGTAAATTACCCTTACTCATCATTTTCAAATTATTCTTGGTTATTCTCAGAAATTTTGATGTTCAGATTTAAAATATACCATCCATACAATTGGAGTTCCGTTAATTAAAGGCTAAATTATGAAGATTTGACAATATTAAGAAATTATCTTAACAGGAATATTTTATGTCTCTCTATTGTGAAGATTTTTTAATTCCTGATATGGGAATTTTTATGTTTATGCTCCCTTAGATAATTTAAACCTCATATTTTTGAAAGCTATTGTGAAAGGATATTTTAATGTTTATTCTAAGTGATTAATGTTAATATAGAAAATACCTCCTTGTCTCTGTGTATACATTTTTGATAATGGAAATATTGCAATTTTTCTAATTCTAGTGGATTCTCTTTTAGTAGAGTCAAATGATAATTATACCATTTGGAGCTAAAATCATATTTTTTATGATTCCAATATTTATATCATACTTTTACTTAATTTGCTGTTATTTTCTTAATTAGGATCCATACTAAAATATTAAAAGATGTTAGTCATAGGTATATAACTGTCATTTTCCTAATTTTTGTGGAAAAAAGTATCAGCATTTCTCCATTTATTATGATATTTGCTATTTTTGTTTTTAAAAATCTTAATTTTAAGTAGTTTTCGTCTATCCCTACTTTATGAAGAGTATGAATTAGATATGGTGGTTGAATTTCACCAATGCCTTTTTAACATCTATTGACAAAATCATTTTTTTCCTTCTCTTGTTTCTTGATGTTATGAGTTATTCCAATACTCAACTGTAGTGAAACATCCTTGCAGTTTTATTCTTGACCACCATGTGTTAGTTCTTTTAAATACACTTCTGGATTCTCTTTGTTGCTGCTGTTGTTGCTGTTATTATTATTATTACTATTATTATTTAGGAGTTACTGGGCTTGAACCCAGAACCTCATACATGCAAAGCAGGCACTCAATCACTGAGCTTTACCAGCTTCACATTTGTTATTATTTTAAAAGGAGTGTTTGCACTGTCTCTTTTACAAACTTTCTAGGATAATTGTAAGACTTTGAATTAATGTTTTTCTAGAGTTCCTACCATAAAGTAGGGGATTTTTCATATTTTTCTGTTATCTTAACTACTAAAATAACATGAAGAATTTTTTTTTTAGGATTCAAATATAATTTAGCTATAAAACCATTTTCTCTTTAAGTATTCTTCAATCTGTTTCAGGGTTAGTGTTCTCTCACAGTTTCTACCTTTTCTTGCTTCAAAATTGTTTCTTTTTACCAAGAAATAGCCATTTTATCCCAAACGAGCTGCACAGATTTGCACCAGTCTCATGATTCCTAAGATTTTTTTTCTGGGAAATATATATGATCATTTCTTGTAAATATTCCAAGAACAAAAGCAAAATCCCTTTCTATAATGTAAATATCAATTTTAAAAGATTGTACTCATCTAGCTCTTTTGTAAACTTAATCTGTCAAATTCTGAAAGAGATAATATATTAATATCAACAACTATAAATTAGATATTTATATACTCTTCCCTTTGTTTTTAAGAGTTTCTAGATTTTCTTGATATATTGTTTGGTGCATAAAGTTTTACAACTATAGATTATTCACAGTGTTCATATTTTATCATTAAATAATAAAAATATTTGTCCTGTTGAATGGTGTTGTCCATGAATTCTTTTGTCTTATATTGATAGTAACACTTTTGCTTTCATTTTATTTACTTTTGCTTGAAATATCTTTGCTCATACCCTTGTGGTCAACCTTTCTTTTCCATCAACTCTATTTCAATGGAATATTCTTAATTTTATGGCTAATCTTCCTTTTTCATCTTATTGAGGCCTCTTGAGCAAGCTATTTTCTTTTCTTGTTAAAACTGGTATCTCCAGAATATCTCCAACTCAAAAAGAGAGAGTAGCACAAGATTTGATTAAACCATGGCCGTTGTCATACCCAGAACTACTTGATTTCATTGTTCTCTCTAATGAAGATCACAAAAAAAGATTTAGAGTACTCTATTAGAAAATAAAAAAATCTGAGCTAGGAAGCAAAGGAAAAAGAAAGAAGGCACACAATGTAAGCAAAGAGTACTGGTCCTACATGTAATAGGGAAAAGAGAATGAGAGATCAATTTAATAAACAGGTTAAGCTGCTAGAAACTATTGAGTTTTCTTGAAAAGAAATAGAAATATTCAAGGAAAATGGAACAGTATATCCTATCATTTCAAGTAAATGAATAGTAAAAAGAAATGTTAATCAATAATTACAATGTTCAAATTTTGACCAAAGCTAGCATTTTGAGGAACCAATGCCAGTGACAAGGACCTATCCTATTTTCTAGAAGCCGCAATTAAAAGCCTTAGTGTATGGACCTAGTGAGGATGATTCTATATCTGAAACAAATTTGGGAATGAGTAACAATCCTTCTCTAAGAGGCAGATTTTATATGAGTGTGTCTCAATCCTGACAGCGTACTGTAATCACCTGAAAGCTTTTTATAATATTGATTCACAGAAAAACCACACCCCTGGAGAGTCTGATTTAATTAAACTGAGGTAGGGCCTAGTCATCGGTATATTTTAGAAGCTCACCAAGTGATTCTAACATACAGTAATAGTTGAAAATGGTTTTATAGGCCTACACAAGTGGCTCTCAACCCTACCTGTACATTAGAATTCCATAGGAAGCTTCTAAAACATATCATTGCATGGATCCAAGGCCACAAATTATTAAATAAGAATCTCTGGGGTGGAGTCTGGACACTGGTATTTTAGCAAAGGGCCCCCGGGTGATTCCTAAATCACAATCAGGCTTCAGAAAAACAGGCTTAAGCAATTCACAAGAGGTGTTTATTGTAGTCACAGTTCACAGGCTGAAAATGCATGCTCATTTTGGATACTTACCCAGGCTTAGTTGAATTCTGAAATGACAAAAACACGGGGCTCCAATAGTAAATGGGAATTCAAAAGTTTTAAAGATGAAAGATAGATGTCCATTAAGACCTAGATGACTGAGGATGACAAGATTAAAAAGTTTTAGCCTTTGCAAAAATCCTGCAACATCTCAAACACCATTTTCTGAGATAAGCAGTTTATATAAGTAGATTTTCCCATGAAAATAATAAATATTTGATGAGAGAGCTGCTATTGTGAATTATTTCCTTAAAAATTAATTTGCTTATCATGTGTGGCTAGTGTATAAAAGTCAATTAATTTTTGAATATTGACATTGAATCCAATGAGAATGCTAAATATATTGTGATAGGCTAATGTGTCAACTCAGCCAGGTAATTGTGCCCAGCTGTTGGGGCCAGAAAGCACTGGGCTAATTGAGTTTACTGCATGGATGGCTGATTGCATCTGCATCAATCAGCAAGATTGGATCAAGAATGGATGACGCTTTTATCCATTCAGTTGACTGCCATTAAAGGGAACTGATTTCAACATTCAGAGAGAATTTCCCAGCTCGTCATTTGAACTTCTCCCAGGAACTCTTCGAGTACCCTTCATCAGTCTTTCATCAGAGCCCCTGGCTTGCACCCTGCTGGCAGAACCTGGACTTGTGTATCCCCACAGTCACGTGAGAGACTCTTATAAAATCTTATATTTTTAACAGATATCTCGTGTTGATTCTGTTTCCCGAGAGAACCCTGACTAGAACATATATCTATTAACTTTAATGGTTTTTCTAGGTTCAAAATCATGTCATCTATGAAAAATGGTATTTATTTATCCTTTCAAATCCCATAATTGATGTGTTTATTTTACTTGCCCTTCTATACTGTCTGGGATCTCCAGCAAACATTGTGATTAGAAGTTGAGAAAATGGACGTTTTTATTTAGATCTTATTCTCAAAGTTAAAAACACTTCACCTTTCAATGCAAAGCATGCTTTGGGCTTTTGGTTTGTTTGGGGGAACACACTTTATCTGAAACTGTATGAGTTTTCTTTTGCAGCATAACAAATTAGTGCCTTAAAGCAGTATATTACTGGGGAACATCTGGGGAAGATGGAAGAGTAGGGAACTCCAGGACTAAGTCCTTCCACCAAAACAACTATTAATCAGGCAGGAACTGTCTGAAACAAGTATTTTGAAACTCCAGAGGTGAGTTGAATACTGACAGCATCCAGGAAGAAAGAAGCTGATAAATTATGGTGAAGAACTGTAAACTGCTCTCTCCACACCTTGGCTACTGGTGCCCATACCCCAATCTCATGGAAGCTATCACAGGGTCCAAGCCCTTTCTAGCTGTTGAGACAGAAAGGGACATAAAAATTCTCTTCCCCAAGAACAGGGTTGAGCATGGAAAACCATTAATCAGGGCCTTTGATTAGCAAACTCAGATCACAGGATCCCAGCTCCAAGGGCAGCTACTGTTTCAACCTACCCCGCACAAAAGTGGCAACAACCATTGTAGAGAACATAGGTGGACACGGTGGAGATTTAAAGATTCATCACTTCCTCAGAGCTTCAGGAGACAGCTGAAGGAATGCATCTTCAAGGTAAGCTGGGAAATCTCAATTTTGGGAAGGCATCAGAGAAGCTTTTGGCACCCTTCCTGACCCCTCCACAGTATACTTTGGATTCCATCTGTATCCCTTTATGTGTCCCTGACTCTGTTTGGTCTGGGAAAGACCAACTTGGGAAAGTCCTCTTCAGGGTGACCCTCCTCCCAGTATTTTCCTTCCAGGCAAAAACATCAAGAGACAATGAAAGGAGTGTAGAGACTATAGACATGGACGGTCTGGGACAAAAGCCTGCTGGCTTCAAAAGCCAGGAGAGGTAGGTGCTTGGGAAAACAGAATACAAACAAACTCCTGTGAATAGGGGAACTCCAAAACAACTAATAAGCAAAAGTCCAGGGACAGAGGTCCAGAAAGACAGGGAAAACTCTGCACGCTGCATTTGCCTTGGGCATATCTTTCTGGTGTGAGGGCTGAATCTCAGGAAAATCTCCGTCTTATCTCCAGGTATTTACAAAATCAAGAAACAGATATACCAGGGAATAAATCCCAGAGTTAGCATTTAAAAATATTTAAATGTGCAACATAACAGTACAAGACAAAGAAACAGGAAATCATGGTTCATCTAAAGGAAGAGGATAAAAATACAGAAAGCACCAATGAAGAATAAAAGAATGTGGACACATCGAACAAAGCCTTTAAAAACTGATCTTTAAAAAGCTCAAGAGATGAAGGAAAGTAAAAGGAAAATACTGAAGGCTATTGGGAAAATAAAGAATGAAAAATATGAGAATCTAAGTAAAGAGATAGAAATGTTTTAAAGGAACCAAAGAGACCTACTAGATTTGAAGACCACAATAACTGAAATGAAAAATGCCCAGGAGAGTTTCAAGAGCAGATTGGAGCTGGAAGAAGAAAGAATCAGTAAAAATGGAGACAAAAGACTTGAAATGAGTCATGTTGAGGAGCTGAAAGAATAAAGAAATATTAAATGTGAAAATAACCTAAGAAAGCCATGGAAAATCACCAAAGCACACCAAAATACAAATTATGGGAGTCCTAGAGGGAGAAGAAAGTGAAAGGGCAGAAGAAATATTCAAAGGAATAATGACAGAGAACTTCCCAAACTTAGCAAAAGATGTGAATATGCACATTCAAGAAGTTCAGAGAACACTGAACAGGATAAACATGAAGAAAACTACATTTCATCATATATTGATTACACCATCAAATGCAAAGTACAAAGAGAGAGATCTGAAAGCTCAAGAGAAAAGCAACATGTTATTTACTAGGGAGACTCAGTTAGATAGAATGCCAATTTTCCATTGGAAACCATGGAAGCAAGAAATCAGGGGTTTGAAATACTTAAAGTGCTAAAGGAAAACAATACCCAGCCAAGAATTTTATAATCAGTGAGACTTGCTTTCAGAATTGAGGGATTGAGGAGATGTGGCTCAAGCAGTTGAGCACATGCTTCCCACATGGGAGGACCTGGGTTCAGTTACCCAGTACCTCCCAGGAAAAAAAAACAAAACCAAACAACAAGCAAAAAAAAAAAAAAAAAAAATATGAAGAAACCAACTTGGAGGAGCCAATGTAGCTCAGTGGTTGAGCACCAGCTTCCCACATATGAGATCCTGGGTTCAATCCCCAGCTCCTGGTAAAGAAAAAATTAATTAAATTAAATTAAAAAGAGAGAGATTGATGCATTCTCAGATAAACAAAAGCTGAGGGAGTTCTTCATTACTACACCTGGCCTACAAGAAATGCTAAAGGGTACTCTTCATACTGAAAGGAAATAACAATAGTCAGCTGTTCAAAGCATCATAAAGAAATAAAGTCCTGCAGAAAAGATAGCCATTTGGGTATTATGAATGCCAGGCTTATTGTATTGTATTTTTCGGTCTGTAACTATACTTTGTACTTGATACAGGAACTAAAGTGCAAATGCATAGAAAGCAATGATAAATCTAGGTCCTGGGACATAAAATATACAAAGATAAAAGTGGTAACAAGTACAAAACTGATGGGGGATCTGAGGGTTATAGAAAAATATATTTACTGTATCAGTCTGCCAAAGAGGTGTCAATGCAAAGTACCAGAAATCTGTTGGCTTTTATAAAGCGTATTTATTTGGGGTAAAAGCTTACAGTTACAGGGTCATAAAAAGTCCAACTCAAGGTACCATAAGAGGTACTTTCTCACCAAAGTCAATTGCCATGTGTTGAAACAAGATGGTCAGTGATCTCTGTCAAGTTTCAGACTTCCTCTTGGGCTTCCTCTTTCTCTCCAGGTTCCATGAGCCCAGCTGCTTCCCAAGCTCAGCTTCAGGCTGGCATAGGGCTTGTCTCTCAGGGCTTCCTATATCAGACTAGGCCTCTTCTCAAGGTCAGCTGAAAGCTAGCAGTAAAATGGTCCATCTCTTCCCAGGGATTTAACTGTTTGAGCCTTCTCTTTTCTATCACATGGCAGGATCAAAAAGGACAAAGTTCTCTCCATTTGTGTGTCTCCTTATGTTTGTTTGTCCATGTGAGTGTCCATTTATATCAGGCCCACCAAGGGCATGGGGACTCAACCTGAGTCACACTTTATGTGGCCAAATAAAAATGCTCTAAACTTAACAGGTAATCTAATCAAAGACACCTCCGCTGAATTTAGTAGTCAAAGGGTATCACACACAAAGAAATAGATTCATTTACAAAAATAATCTTTCTCTTTTTCGGGACTCATAAAATAACCTCAAAATGCCATGTGTACATACTATTAAAATTCATTATAAAATAAATGTAGGGAACCAGCTGTGGCTCAATTGGTAGGGCTCTGGTTTACCACATGGGAGGCCGTGGGTTTGGTTCCCGTGGCCTCCTGGAGAAGGCAAACCGCCACGAGCAGTCAAGCCGCTGCACAGTGAGCTAACTCAGCAGTATGCCGCAGCAGGGGGAGACAAGCAGACACAGAAAAACACGAAGCAAATGAACACAGCAAGCACAAGCAGCAAGGGGGGGATATATAAATAAATAAAGGGCCGCCTGTATAGCCAAGTGGATAAGGGCACCGGTGTACCATATGGGAGGCCCTGGATTTGGTTTCCGGGGGCCTCTCCGGGCGGGCAGACGGCCTTGAGAAGGGCAAGCCGCCGTAGGCAGTGCTGAGCCGCCGTGGGCAGGGCAAAAAGCCACCATGGGCGGGGTGGAGCCGCCACGGGCATGGCAAGTCACCCGTGAAACACGGAGCTGCTGTCTGCGAATCATGGAGCCGAGCAGCCCACAAAACACGGAGCTCTGCTGCATGCAAAACACGGAGCGGAACTCCCTGTGAAAACGGAATGGAGCTGCCCATGAGCAGGGCGAGCCACCTGCGCAGGGGGCCAACTCGATGCATCGCTGCAAAGATGGGGGCAGACAAGAGGCAGACATAGAGGAATACAGAAGAATGGACACAAAGCAGGAGCAAGCAGAAGGGGGGGATATGTAACAAAAATAAATATAAATAAATACATAAATAAATAAAAGTAGGAGTGGTAGGTTGTTGTATATTTGAGACTCCGAATGCCTTTAAAATTTTTTTTTAAATAAATAAAAATAAATCTTTAAAAATAAATAAATAAATAAATGTAATTTGTTATATATTTAGGATGTTAAATTTTAACCCCATGCTAACCCCAATGTATGCAGATGAAAAATATATCCAGATAGAAATGAGAAAACACTCAATATGGTACAATACAAGAAAATAAATAAATATAAAAGAAGGCTTTAATGGAAGTGAGGAACAAAACCTATATAAGAAATAAAAAGGCTAAATAGTGAAATGGCAGAAGAAAGTCCTTTATTATCAGTAATGATTTAAATGTAAAGGGTTAAACTCTCCATTCAAAAAGCATTTGTTGGCAGAATGGATAAAAAAGCATGACACAACTATATGTTGTCTGCAAGAGACTCACCTTAAAGTCAAAGATGTAAATAGAGTGAGGGTGAAAGTATGGAAAAACACATCATGCAAGTAGTAACCAAACGAGAGCTGGGGTGACTATACTAATATCAAATAAAAGATACTTTATGTCAAAAACATTTATGAGGGACAAAGATGATCATTGCCTACTAATGCAGTGGATAGTTCAATAAGAAGATGTAAGAATTAAAAAAAAATATGCACCTAACATCAGAATATATGAAGCAAATATGGACAGATTTTAAGGGAGAAATTAATGATTCTACATGAATAGTAGAAGGCTTTAACACACTACCCTCAATAATGGATAAAATATCTAGTCATAAAATCAATAAGGAAGTGAAGGACTTGGACAATACATTAAACCAACTAGATCTAACAGACATATAAAACACTGCATCCAATGAAAATATTCTTTTGGAGTGTACATGGACCATTCTTCAGGAGAGACCATATGTTGGGTCACAAAAGAAATATCAAGAAAATTTTAAATAAAATCATACAATGAGTATTCTCTGACCACAACAGAATGAAGCTAGAAGTCAATAACAGTGGGAGAAGGGGAAAATTCACAAATATGTGAAAATTAAACAATATACACTTGAACAACGAATGGGATAAAGAAGAAATCAGAAGGGAAATTAGGAAATATCTTGAATCTAATGAAATAAAAAGGACTATAAGTTGATTCTATGAACAAATTCTTAGAAACACATAATCTACCTACATTGATTCAAGAAGAAATAGAAGATCTCAATGACCACTTACTGTTAAGGAGATTGAATCAGACATCAAAAACCTCCCAACAAAGAAAATCCCAGGACCAGATGGCATCACAGGGAATTTCTACCACACATTCCAAGACTTAATTCCAATTCTTCTCAAACTCTTTCCAAAAAATTGAAGGGGAGGGAACTCTCCCTAGCTCATTCCATGACGCCAACGCCACCCTCATACCAAAGTTGGGTAAAGATACTACAAGAAAAAAAAATATTCAAACCAATATCTCTTATGAATATAAATGCAAAAATCCGCCACATAATACTAGCACACTTAATCC
>PVKH010003042.1:0-25711 GCA_004027955.1 Chaetophractus vellerosus | reverse complement strand
TTGAGCTCCAGCTTCCCACATATGAGGTCCCAGGTTCAATCCCCAGCCTCAGAAAAAAAAAAAAGAAAGAAAGAAAAAACTTATTACAAAGCTACAGTAATCAAAACAGCATGGTACTGGCACAAGGACAGATATATAGACAAATGGAATCAAATTGAGAGCTCAGGAGTCAACCTTCACATTTATGGCCAGCTAATTTTTAAAATTTATTATTATTAGAGAAGTTGTGAGCTTACAGAACAATCATACATAATGTGCAGAATTCCCATACATCACCCCTCCACCAACACCTTACATTGTTATGGAATATTTGTTACAGATTATGAAAAAACATGATGAGACTATCACCACTAACTATGGCCCATAGCTTATACTTGGTACATTTTTTCCATACACCCCCTAATATTAATACTATGTATTAGCATTGTACATTTGTTATTGTTCCTGAGAGAGCACTCTCTTATTTGTACCATTACCTACAGTTCATCTTCCACCTCATGGTTCAGTGTGTTATACAATCCCATGACTTATACATTCTATCCAAAGTGTACACTCAGTTGCTCTCAGTTTCATCACAGAGTTATGCAGTCATTGTCCCAGTAAACCTTTGAATGTTTTCCTTAGTCCCAAAGAAATAATCCCATACACCCCTATTATTGACCCTTAGCATTAATATAGTACCTTTTTTGACATTGATGTAAGAATATTACAGTACTGCTGTTAACTATAGTCCATAAGTTACATTAATTATATTTTTCCATGTGTCACTATAGTTTTATGGTCACCTTGTAATAGGGACTTACATTTGGCCAACTAATATTTGACAAGGGGGCAAAGACTACTCAATTGGGAAAGAATAGACTCTTTAACAAATGGCACTGGGAAAACTGGATCTCCATTTGCAAATAAATAATAAGGAGGTCCTCTACCTAACATCATACACAAAAATCAACTCAAAATGGATTAGAGACCTAAATACAAAAGGTAGAACTCTCAAACATCTAGAAGAAAATGTAGGGAAGCAATGGTTTCTGGGCCTTTACACCCAAAGCACAAGCAACAAAAGAAATATAGATAAATGAGAGCTCATCAAAATTAAAAACGTTTGTGCCTCAAAGGACTGTAGCATGATAATAAAATGACAACCTGTACAATAGGAGAAACCACATCTAATAATGGTTTAATATCCAGAATATATAAAGAAATGCTTCAACTTAAAAACAGAAAGACAAACAACCCAATTTTAAAAATGGGCAAAAGTAAAAAAAGGGGGTCTGGGTGGGTGTAGCTCAGTGGTTGAGTGCCTGCTTCACATGTACAGGGTCCAGGTTTGATCCCCAGTACCTCCTAAAAAGAAAAAATGGGCAAAAGACTTAAACAGGCCTCTCTCAAAAAAAGATATACAAAAAGCCAGAGAGCACATGGAAAAATACTCAACATCATTAGCCATGAGGGAAATGCAAATCAAAACTACAAGATACCATCACACACCCATTAGAATGGCTGCTGAAAAGAAAGAGAAGAAATAAGTGTTGGAGAGGATGCAGAGAAATAGGAACACTCATTCATTGCTGGTGGCAATGAAAATGGTGCAGCCCCTGTGGAAGACAGTTTGGTAGTTCCTCAGAAAGCTAAGCCTGGAAATACTATATGATCCAGCAATCCCACTACTAGGTATATATGCAAATAATTGAAAGCAAGGGCTCAGACAGATATCTGCACACTGATGTTCATAACTGCATTCTTCACAATTGCCAAAAGATGGAAGCAACCCATGTGTCCATAAACCGATAAATGATAGATAAAATGTGGTATATTCATACAATGGAATATTATTCAGCTGTAAAAGAATAAATTCCTGATACAGGCAACAACATGGGTAAACCTTGAAGACATCACATTGAGTGAAATAAGCCAGACACAAAAGGACAAATATTGTATGCACTGATTTGAAACAATTAAAAGGAACAAACTCATAGAATCCGAATCTAGAATATAGGTTATCAGGGGATGGGGTAGGGATAGGGAATGGGGAGTTAAGGCCTAAACTGTACAGGGTTCCTATTTGGAATAATGAAAATGCTTTCGTAATGGATGGTAGTGGTGGTAGCACAACATTGTGAACACAATTAACAACACTGAAATATATATTTGAATATGTCTAAAATGGAAAATGTTAGGTTAGATATATGGTAATAGGATAAAAATAAAAATAAAAAGTCCATGGAACTACACAAACAGTGAACCGTAAGTCAAACCATGGACTTTAATTAATAGTACAATTGTTAAAATTTGCTATCATCAATTTTAACAAATGTTGCCATCAATGCACGGTTTTGGTGGTGGGTGGTATATGGGAATCCTTTATTTTACGCACAATTGTTCTGTAAAACTACAACTTCTCTAATAAAGAAAAAAAGTAGATTAGACCTTCCCACCATGATGGATAGATGTTTAATACATACTTGCAGATTGTTCATCATAAAACTCCAAGTTTCCCTTGTCAGTTTCCAATTAATCTTTGTCACATAAAAGAAGGAAGTGGGTGTGAGAACATGCCTCCAACTGTACTCATGAGACTACTCACTTCACTGCAACCATTTTGGAGGCTCTGATTTTTCATTTAGGTTGGATGCAAAGGTAAAAGCAATATATTAGTTCCATGTGAATTATTCTACAGATAAGGCCTTCCCATTTCTTCTCGAAATTGAACAAGAAGTAATGTTGACCCCATTTTTTAAAAAGCAAGAAGAAAATGAAAACACTGGTTGAAAATTTATGCCACACAATTTGGGTCACGCTTAGTTAGGTGTGGGCTACAATACCCCATTTCTTCATGTTCCTGTCAAGGAAGCTATAAGTCTGTCAGGCCAAAAAAAAAAAAAAAAAAAAAAGCCAAAAGCCAAGTAAGTATGTCAAGATATCTCTTATTGCTTAATTCATAAGTTTCTTTTTCATTATTTTTTTACTGCCCTTATCTCACCTGCTCCTCTCTTACGCCCCACCCACCCCCCAAAATATGTTAAAATCAACACATCGATGTAAAGAACATATTTAATTATAAAAGAGGACCAGAATTTGTTTCATAGAGTTCTTTGCTTCATAGATTACTATTCCTAGGGCATCTTTCATATAGGAATTCTAAGTCAAGAAATTGACCCCTGATGAGGGAACAGTTTGAACTCTTTAAAGCATGCTAATGATGACTACTGAATCATCCCAATTCATGCATTAAAAGAAGGATCTTGAGGTTCTGTGCACATTCAGTTAGTAAATAGCTGTGTTCCACTTTATAGCTGCATGACATCATCATGTTTGAATGTCAACTATAAGAACCATGCTCTGCTTGATCCAGCAAAAAGAGTGGAGTAAACTGATCCCAGACACACATCTCAGATTCTCACAGGTCTTGGTGACTCCTTTTGCTTGGTCCCGTTGGAGCCCAAGGCTCTCCAGGGGATTTCCAGTGTAGAAGCAGAGGAGAGGAAAGAATTGATCATTAATAGGAGGCTCAGAGAATTGGACATAAATGTATAGTCAAATGATCCAAAAGAGAAAGGGCTTTTCTCTGCCCTTGACTTGTGAAATAGCTAACTTTAAAGATAGGAAGACCCTTTCCCCTCATCTTAATACTGTAGTATTTCTATCATTTTTATCACTTTCTCTCACATGGATAAAGATCTAATCATAGACTAAGGAAAAATATTTTCTTCCTCAAAAGAGTTATATTTTTGTGGTTTTCCTTGTTTCAAGGACAACTTAGCTCAGAGGATAAAAAAAATTGGATTTATTTTAGAGTTTGAATTTATATAAGACGAAATTGTGATGTTTTATTTCACTCAGATTTGGTCTTAAAACCATGCCACTTTGTTCTGAAGTTAGATTTTTGTTTTTGAAGACATTATTTGGATGTCTAAGACTTCTTTTGAGTGAGAGAGAACTTTTGACATATTTTAATCATTTAGCAAAGTCCTATTAGCCAATTGGATTTAGTGAATAACTTAAAAATTCTTTTTAAATTCAATCCTCTTTCAATCTCCTGTGTTAATATTTACTTTTATTCATCAGGGTGATTATATTGTGATTATGTGGACATAGCCCCTAATTAACTGTTTCTTGTCTAATCCTCCAGGTGATAATAACTAATCATATACATTTAGAAGCAAAAATTAAAAGTAATATTTTATTATTTGTAGTCAACAACTACAAAATGTTCTTTTTTCAGAAAATTATAATGCCTCTTTTTAAAGCATAAGAAAGTGTGGCACCAGAGATAGAAATATGAGATAAAAAGTAAATTTCAATAATTTAGTTTAAAAACAAATTAACTCTGGGTCATTTCACAAAGTCAATCTTATGTGTTAGGAAAAATGAAAGTAATTTAGAGAAGCATGGTACATTTTACTAAATATTTCAAATCCAGTACCTTCATCAATAAGTAGGTAAAGAAAGAATTATTTAATAACAGTTCAGACACTCCCGAACTATGAACTCCCATCCTGCAAACACCAAAAAAATGGGGATGCATACTATTCTCACCTAACTTCAACAAAGCTGAATTGGTGCCAGTTATGGAAACTCTGTAGCCCTCATCTCTTCCCTGCCCCTTGCCATTCTTTATCTTCAAGAAGACTGGGCACAAACTACACATAGCAAGTTAGCAGCCTTCTCCAAGACTGAAAGGGACTCAGATCCCTTCTATTTATTGAGGCTCCCAGTATATTAAAAATTAAAGAAATGTTAAATGAGATTACAGAATCTATAGCATATTTTCAAAGTTCAATCTTTTCAATGAATCTCAAAGACTGTAGAAAACCTCATTAAGAGACAATATCAAGAGTCTAAATTTGAGGTCCTTCATGAATATGAGAACAGACCAAATGGCTCTCCAGTTTCTCTCTATAATGAGTCCTGCTATTGACTTCCAGCTTTCGTTCCCTGGCTGTTTTCTAACAGGTTTCTCTGCCACCGATATTCCACCTTCCCAATTCATCCTCCATAAGGCTGCCAGAGTGATCTTTCTAAAAGCTTTTTGCCTGCCGTTCTCAAGGCGGTCTGCCGTTCTCAAGGCGGTCTGCCGTTCTCAAGGCGGTCTGCCGTTCTCAAGGCGGTCTGCCGTTCTCAAGGCGGTCTGCCGTTCTCAAGGCGGTCTGCCCGCCTGGAGAGGTCCCCGGGAACTGAACCCAGGGCCTCCAATGTGGTGAACCGGTGCCCTATCCACTGGGCTACGGCTGGCCCCCATCATTTGGTCTTGTTATTCTCCTACTTTAATCTCTCCTCAGGTTTCCAGTCATCTGTAGGATGTCAGGCTCCTTCCCACAGTGACCCCAGAAACTCTTCCCTGCTCCGGCCCTGGCTTTCTCCTCCATTCCCCTTTCCCAGTGCATTCATTCTTTCCCTCCTCAGCCTCCATACTCTTCACATTTTCATTTGCTCACACTTTTCCCTGTGCCTGGGTTGTCCTCCCTCCCTCTGCGTACAAAGTACCTGCGTCTCTCACAATTCACTACAAGTTTTTGCTGACCCTATCAGGTGCCTGGTCCCCTTCTTTTTTGCCAACTTTTCCAGAGTCTTAATAATGACTGTTGCATTGCACCAAGGTGTTTCTTTCTGCCTCCCCTCGCTATACTTGAAGTTTCATGAGAGCAAGGCCTAGCTTTTATCCATTTTTGTATCCTCAGTTCCTGGAGCACTGAGAATACTAGATTAACATGTGTTCACAAAGTTTTCCTCTTTTCTTCAGTGTTGTTATTCAGTTTAATTGATTTTTCTTCATTTGTTTCTTTTCCCTTCTCACCATTTCATTTTTAAATTTTTTTAAAAAATCACTTTAATCCTGACTAAGAACTAGAATAGTGTTATTCAAAGACTTTTATCATGGAAAAGTGGAATTATGTTCTGAAAGGAAATTCTACATAATAATTTTTTAAAAGTCATCTGCTTCTAAATTCTATGAGAATATAAGTCTCTCCCTGACAATTTTCATATATCTCTTCATCTTTTCTTACTTAAATCTGCTTCTCTTCAAGCACTAAGAGACAAGAAAATTTAAACTTTTTATTCAATTTTATTATTTCTCTCTTTGGTTTTATTGCCGCAGTATTTTTTCTGCTACGTGTTCATTTCAAATGTATAGTGTTTCTACTATGTTGTGGGTTAGATGACTTTATGGGCTGGCCTGCCAACCCCAGCACCATTGTGAGAGCTTTTTGTGAAGAAATGTATTTTAAGTTACAAACAACCTGCCTCAAAATCCTTTTGGAACTTAGTACATTTGTTGCTTGTAGATTTTTACACTGAGGTTAGGAAACCTGATTTGTATTGATTTAAGCTATTCATTTAGCAAGGAGTGACTGAGTGACAACATTTGTCAGGTTTGACCTCAGTCTCAGGATCGGGAGCCAGATGAATTTGGTTCCTGCCTTCAAAGAGTTTACAGTCTACATGTAAATTTTGCTAAAAAATCAGCATGTTTCTCTTTCTGCCTTTCCAACACTGCCCCTTGTGAAAACATATAAATTCTCTTTATGATCTTAATCACATTGAAAATGGTTACTAAAAGAATAATACAAATTAACTTCTAAGAAACACTTCAGAGGTACAAGAAATATTTTATCATGTTAAGTTTTCCTTAAATACCCATTTGAGATGTAATCTTCCAAGAATGTTTTCTTTTTTAATGAGTGTCCCTCCTTCTATAAAAGATTTATGATACTGTGTTATTTCATAATATCTACATTGATCCTCATACCCAACACCCCTCTGGAAAAATCTTTCAAACGATGTGTTTATTCTTATAGCTCTTTTTCTCTCCAGTCTAGACAAGAGATCCATCCACTATTTGAGATATCACTTATTGTCTTCTATCAAGAGAAAAAAAGTAATGGGTCTTGAGATATAAGGTCTTTAACAATGTACAACCCTAAGCATTTAATATGCGAATTAGTGGTCTTAAATGGTTATCCTTTAATTCACATCACAATTATTCTTAGCGACTAATGGATGTATCTGTAAAATGGAAATTGTCCATTAATGACAGAAAGGTTTCTAAAGCTCTTTTAACATGAGATAAATAAAGCAATAGATAGAAAAGGTAGTTATATTTTATAATAATCACTCTGAAAGAGCTATGTCAAGTATTAATTAGCCACACAGGAATGATGGGGGAATTTCTAATGGCTATAGTTAGCTTTAAGAATCACTTACCATGTGGCAAGACAAACCTGCTTAAAATGGAAACATTTCTTTAATAGAAAAATAATGTCTTAAGTCACTCATTTAAAAGTTTTTAATCAAATGAATAAAATGAAATATTTTCTTCTATACAGTTTTACTCCTTATTTTCCTATGCATACTCCTTATTTTCCTAAGTATAATAACATTTTTAACAATCTATCCTTCCATGCATAACAGTATATTCCTTTTCTGTCCCTATGGAAGCTTTCCTTCTACAAGGCATATCTTACCTCTCCTGAAAAAGTTATTTCTCTAGTGTTATCATTTCAACTTTTGGTGGTTTTGTTTTTCTAAATCTCCAGTTTAAATCAGTTTATATTTTGTGGCTCATATGATTGTGGCGTTCTCTCCCCCATCCCTTCCCCAGTCCCCCATGAAACTATTTTAGTGGCAGTCCAAGAAGACAAACAGTTCATACTATTTGGGGTTGAATAAAGGGAAGGAAAATGGACACCATCTTGCTTGCCAGTTCATTCATTTATTGGTTTATTCATTCAACTAGTATTTACTGAGAATCTACTCTGAGACAGGCACTACCTCAAGTAGGTGATATAGACAAAAAAGTAAAATGACTACTCCTGGAGTTTATGGAAAGAGCACTAAACCATCCCTAAACACAGCTGCCATTACAACTAAATCATTTTAGTCCACTTAGTAGATTCTACTCTTCCCACAGTTTCATGGCTGGGTTTACCAAGAAACTTCTTAATTATACTAGTCTGCCAAAAGATAGCACTAACTTCAGAAAACCCAATGGAAAGCTTCTTAAAAAAATAGCCCCTAGCATCATTTTTGGAGCATTTATAAACCTCTACCTACTTTCTCACCATTATCCTATCAGTATCTTTATTGAGAAAAAAAATGCATACACCCTAGCAAGCATAGATTCATTGTTAATGATTTTTATTATTCTCAAATGACTTCAGCTAAAAGAAAAACACAAAATTTTGAGATTGTGCCTGTGTACACATCCACTGGAACCTTATGCAACTCACCCAGACTTGTTTGAAACCAAGTTTCTCAGTACAGGTGCCACAGAAGCTGGAAGCTAGTAATTATAAAGAAGAGATAGTGATCCTCCACATGAACCAATCAGAAACCTGAACCCAGGATCTCTCCTTATTTGTTATACTTCCTCCATCTTGTCCAATATCTAACTCTTTAATCTCTGGTCAGGAAGACACCCTAACTTGAATCTGAGTGATGTATCTCCTCCTTGCCCGTCAAGCGATATAACTCAGCTTTGGTTTATTTCAGCTCTGAGGATCTTTGTATATTGATTCTGACACACCAAAGATCCATAATGTATATATATATTTTATTTAACAATTATATAATGCTTACTATGTGTTAGAAACTGTTCTTAGAATTTGCTAATATGAACTCATTTAAGTAGTGATTTGCTATTTTACTGAAACAAGAATTGGAATCACAGATAGTTTCAAACAATGTTATGTGATCCAGTAAATGATCCTAGCTGACTGCCCAATATTCAGATCCTATCATCTGGCACCTCCATTACAATTCAACTTTGTTTTTTAATTGTTTTCAACAGTAATTGATGGGGATGCTGGGAATGGCTCCCAAATGAAAGACAACTACTAGGTCTGCTGATAGAAATAAAAAGGAAGCAAAGAAATTTGGGGAAGTAATGGTACTTAGCCAGAAAATAGAAGTTTTGTGTAGATTAAGTAATGGCATGTTGAATTTGTTAGTGATAAATATGTAACAGGAAAATTCACAGAATCTTCTATGTAAAGCAAAAGAAAGCCATTTCATGGAGAATTTTCATGTCCCAACCATAGCAATAGTTGCCTGCATTGGGGAAGAAAATTCAGTGAAAGTTAAACTTGCTTTCTTGATGTTAGGAGGATATGCACTAGAAAGAACTATCTACAGAGAAGTATCTGACATTCCCAAACAGATGAAATGGGGTTCACAAAGATCTCCAAATCTTGTAATTGTCAAAGGTCTACCTTGGGTGCTTGAATATTGAAGTTTTATTACTCAACACAAATATTTTTAATAGAAATAATGTAGCTACTATAATGGTAGCTTAAATACAAATAGTCATTATCCTCACTACTGGCATTAGTAAAATAGTTAAAAACAACATCCATCTTTTAATAACTCTTACTTGCTGATGCAAACATCTTGCACAAATATCCTTTGTTTCCAATTCAGGATGTCTGTAGCCACACATGCTCTTCTCTCTCTGGAAACTGTCCATTGATTTTTCGTTTGTGATTCATGCCCTCTGGTTCTTAATCATTACCTCTATTTTGATGGCAGAAACCCAAAAGCAGAATTATTTACTGTGAAATTTGTTCATCAGAATTTAGGTTCACATTTTCCTTTGCCTGTACTTTTTACTTATTTCCTCATACAAGCCAGAAATAAATCATAGTTAGGATCACAGTCTGCTAACTCTTGATTTGGTAGTTTATTTTGCAATTTTTTTCCATCCATGTTTGTAAGGAAATAACTTAATTAAGTGGTTGGAGATATTTTTTCCTCCTTTGATAATAGCATTGTCGATTGTATTTTCAGCTTGTTTTTTAAATGTTTTAATGTAACAATACAAACACTGTCCATGATGAAGTCTTTGGTTCATCAACTGCAAAATCCTTTCAGATCAAAAGCCTGGCTCAAGTATTCAATATCCATTAAAGTTATGCTTTTGTGTAACCTCAAAGTTTGTCTAGGAATCAAATGCCAGACAAGCTGCTTTGCATGTCTCTCATTAACAGCAAAGCTGTAGTTTCTTTTAGTACAATAATATCAGTGTTGGAAAATGGAGGAAAAGCAAAAACTTGAAATAAAATTTAGTGATACTTTAACTTATTTTATTTGTGCATTAAACTGATGTCTGGTACTGATCCAGATTTCTGTAATAATATTTTAGCTAACTCTGAAAATATGTGTAGCATTATGTGCTGTGATAGTATAATCAAATTAGGAATAGTATTCTTATTCTGGAAGTATGTCAGTATATTCTTCCAAATTTGAAATCTGCTTAAGTTTCTCAGCTACAGAGTATTAAATCAACTCGGATTTTAAGATGTGTAAGTCCTTTTATTCTAAACCAAATATAATTTCCCTTTTAGGGAAGTAGTACCTTTAAAAGGGTCATTAATAAAATCCCCTTGAGGTATCTTGGACTTCGGAGAATACTCATGTCATTTTTATGAGTACAGCACAAAAAGCTCCAAAATATAAAGATAAGATTTCCTATCAAATGTACAGAGGCACAATGTTCCTGACAAAGTCAGAACATTCTAAATAAAATTTGAAAAAAAAACTATGCCTTTGTAAAACACCAAAGCAATTATACTGATACCTTATGATCCACAGGTCTTATTTTCTCATGGTAGCTTGAGTTAAGCTGACACACCTCTCGAGAGACAGATTGGCACTCCTTGTTGAATTGGGTGCCCAGATGGCCTTACTACTTTTGAGGATATAAATAGTCCATATCTGGAACCGTATAAATACTCAAATTAAATACCTATCAATTTACAAAACAGAAGAGCTAGTTGAAGAAACATAAATATAAAAACATTAATAGAAATCCAAGATCTGTAATAAATTAAGGCCAAAGCTTAAAAAAATCAGACTATAGATAAATAATCATTGTAGTAAATGCAGAACTTCAACCCAGCAGCAATAAAATATCACATCAGGCTCTTAGCTGGCATCAAATGGAGGATCAGTGATAATGGGAAACATAAGAAGGGTATAAAAGTTTTGGAATCTGTTAAAATCGTCAAAGTTCAAAACATTCTTTTTTAGCTTAGTCACAAATCCATTTGCCAACCAGACTCACAGACTGCCTCAGGCCCAGTGCACAATTTCAAATTGGCACTTTACTGTGCTCTGGCATCTGAAACACTGACAGATATAAGTCAGCCAATCAGTGATCTGCTAATAACTTCAAGAAATTATTTGATCTGTCCCCCAAACATTTAAGACAAAATATCAACTATTTAATTTTAGAGATTTGCTATATCTATAAGTTCTTTCTGTTCAAAGATGATATTGCGTATTTATCCATTATGTTTTGTGGCCCCTGATTTCAGACCATAAACTGCATTTTTTTTTCAACTAAACCAGCTTAGAAATTTTTTGTTTCTGTACATTTCTATTTTCTTTATTTAAACTGTCAAAACTGCTGAGCTGATTTTAAAATAAAAATTTTTTAAAAACCTTAACTCTTAGGCTATAACCCTGCATGATGGATTCCAGTCCAGAGGAATATTTTATGATCCAGTGTCAACTTCCTGAAAAATCTGAAGAAAGAAAACTCTAACATGG
Source organism: Chaetophractus vellerosus (assembly GCA_004027955.1). NCBI lineage: Eukaryota > Metazoa > Chordata > Mammalia > Cingulata > Chlamyphoridae > Chaetophractus > Chaetophractus vellerosus. The sequence continues at coordinate 14,161 of PVKH010003042.1, read as the reverse complement.
ATACATTTTGGAATGGATGGTAGCTCTTGGATAAGGTGTATGTATTTAAACATAAAAACTATTTTCTGATTTGAGCATGCAAACCCTTTTTTTCCCAAATATATGTCAATTCACAAGGGAAATGTAAGAGCACTGTTCATACAAGCAATGGTTTTGAGGCAGGTTTTAATTGAAAAGAAAAACTCCACCATCTATTTGGTTTTAGAGGATGAGTTTCATTCAACACAAAAGATCCTTTTTTACTCATACATGGAAATATGTGCTTCATGATTAAGTCTCTAAGGATTTATTTGATAGAATGATTTGAATTTCTAAAAAGAAGGAAAATGAGATGTTTTTAAACTTTAAAGGTCAAGTTATAGAGCATGTAAAAATATAGCACAGGCTTTTAGTTTTTTAAAGTATATCTACAATTTGCCTTTCCATTGGTTTGTTCATCTGGATGTCAGTAACGTACAAACTTGATCTAATAATGGCTAATTATGCAGTTGTTTATCAGCTCATTTGAAACATTTTGAGATTCAGTCTAGCTCAGCAAATTACTGTGCTTAAGGCAGTTCTACATTCTAGAAAATTATAATATCCCCAGAAGGCAAAGAATTAATAATAAAAATCTTTTGTAAAAGATTATCATTCCAGAGCAAATGGAGCAGATCTTCCCTATCCTACTGCATTTAATATTCTCATTTTTTTCCTGGAACTTTGATGGAGAAGCAATGAGACTATCTCTGTTTTATTAACTTATTAAGAGACACATTTATAGAACTCGTGCACTATATTGATTCCTAAAGCTGCAGTCCTGCTAAGAGCTAATAATCACAGAAGAGCAAGATGATTCAATTTGTTATTTCTGAATGTTCCTGAAACTCAGTAGAGCCCAATTTTTGCCCAATTCAGAAAGCTTCGTTATTTAAATTCTCTAAGCCTCAGTTTATGCATCATAATTTAGGGATAATAAAAGGAAACCTCTGGGTGTTGGATGGATTAAATGAGATAGATAATACATGTAATGCACCTAATACAGTGCCTGGTATATTATAAATACTCAGTTATGCTATGTTTTTATGTCTATTTTTTTACCTTATTATTAAAGAAGTTTTAGATTATAGAAAAGTTACATCAAAAATATAGGGGACTCCCAAATACCCCACTCCCTCCCCCTCTCCCATTTTCCCCTATTAACAACATCTTACATGAGTATGGTACATTTCTTACAATTGATGAACAAATATTGAAGCATTGCTACTAACCATGGTCTATAGCTTACATCATGGTTTATACTTTGCACTTTTGTACAATTTTATAGGTTTGACAAAATGTGTAATGGCCTATATCCATCATTGCAATATCATGTAAAACAGTTCCAGTGCCCTAAAAAAAAAAAAGCCCTATGTTCCACCTATTCTTTCCCTTCCCCTCCCCTCAGAACCTCTGGTAACCACTATCTTTATATCAATGTTACAAGTTCTTCCATACTACAATAATAAATCTACTATGGTCCATGGTTGCATTCCCACCTTACCCTTGTTCATTCCTCAATCTGAGGATTTGGGGATGGTGATGCCCACTCTGCTTCAGATTGAAAGCAGGCTTAGATCTTACGGGGCAGATGGAAGGAACTGTTTTTTGCTTGCAGTTGTAGGTACTCTTTGCTTTTTGGGATGGCAGTTGTCCATCATCATTTTGTTGGTTGTCCTGGGTAAGCCCAATGAACTAAAGAGTAGGTTTTGGCTGCAAATCTGCTGAGATTCAGAACTCAAACAGCATATGAACAGACCGAAGACTTGTCTCTGTGACATATTTAACAGGTATAGTGCTAATTATAGGTTCAAATAAGAGGTAGAAGAATCTCATGTAGGGAAATTATAAATGAGTCTAACTCTGTTACATTGGGGAAATAGGTTATCATGTATTCTAAATAAGGCCCACCAACAGGGTCCTGATTTCATGGGGTTGAGTGCCTTGCCTGTAATGCTCACTATCTCTAGAGACTTTGGGAACACCCCTGTTTGAGGCTTTGTTTACAATGGCAGTTGGTGAGATCTGTCTGAGACGTACTTAAGCGTAACTCTGGAATGACCTCCCAACTCACTTTGAAATCTCTTAGCTGTAAAAACTCTTTTGTATTTAATTTTTTCCCCTTTTGGTTAAGGTCTTTTTCCAAATGCATCGCTGGTTAGCACTTGGTATTAATCCCTTGGTGCCAGGGAGGCTCATCGCAAGGAGTCATGTCTGACTCCAAGGGGGTGGGGAAAGGTAGTGAGTTTATTTGCTGAGTTTATAGAAAGAGGCCACATTTGAGTGACAAGGAGGTTTTCAGGAGGTAATTCTTAGGCAATAGATATTATTAACTAAGTTTCAGTTTTACAAGGATAAGGTTCATAAGTACAAGTAAACTATCGAGAGCTTGGCATATTGGTCTGTTGTCTTTTATTGTGCACTGCCTATATGCTCTGGAGATTCTTACCACTCTATTAGAGAACATGAATTATTCTTGTTTTGATTATTGTGGTTATTATTATTATCATTACCTATTGTGATTTAAGGATCAAATAATGATGTGTACATTTAATTATTTATTTGCCTAAGTAGTTGTGGAACTTCTCAATGTAATCATTTTCATATCAGCTGAAAGTTTAAAATAAACTTACTGCCCCAGCACTGTTTAGCCCAAATCTTCCTCACGAAGTTAATATCAAATAAGCCAGAATAGGTGGGATACTAGTGTACAGAATACATCATCTTGAGATCCTAGTTTGGAATTATTCCAACTTCATAGCAGTTGTATTTGACAACATAATATTTTTAAAAGCACTTGGTGCTTCTTCCATTGACCTGTGCTGAAGAGTACACAACTCTTTCTTCAAGATTTCAGATTTTGTGGTAGATTTTACCACTTTCTTTACCTCCGTTTTGGATCATTATATCATATTTTAAGAAGAAAAAAATCCTTAAAAACTTCCTAGATGCCTTAGTTGGAATATATGAGACTATTTGCTTTATGACATTGTTTGAACAGTAGGTCGTAATACAAGTTAGCTGGTATTCACTCCAATCCATACCCAGTGCCTGACTATTTCCTACTTTAAAACAAATAATGAATTTTTCTTGAATTTAATAATACCTGGGAATGAATGGATTAACAAAATGTGGTAAATACATACAATGGACTATTACTCAGCCTTAAAAAATGAAGTTCTTCTATGTGCCACTACATGGATGAACCTTGAAGACATCATGTTGAATGAAATAAGTGAGACACAGAGGGACAGATGTATGATTCCATTTATATGAAATAGCTAGAATATGCAAACCAAACTCACAGAGACAGAAAGCAGAGTACACATATCAGGGGTGGGGGAAGATGAAGTTAGGGGACTTAATGCATATTGAGAATACGGGTTCTGGTAATGGACGGTGGTAAGGGTAGCACAACATTGTGAATGTGATTAACCCCACTGAATGGTATGCTTGGGAGTGTTGAAATGGGAAAGTTTATGTTGTAAATATGTTTCCACAATTTTTTAAAAAAAAGAGCAACTAAAGAGAGTGGCAATTAAATGCAATACATGATTCTGGTTGAAGAATCTCCTCTAATGGAGGAGAAAAGGCTTAGGACATTATCGTGACATATGAAAAAACTGGAATATAGATCATAAGCTTTGTTTAATGTTAAACTTCTTGAACTTGATAACTGTACTTAAATTAAGGTGGCTATATACATGAATATCCTTGTTCTATGGAAATGTACATGAAAGTTTATTATGTGTTCAAGGAGCATGATGTATACAACCTACACTCAAGTGTTCAGGAAATAGAGATAGATATAGATGAGGGAGAAAGAGAGAGAGAGGTTAGAAAGAATTGATAAATGGATAGATAGATTGAATGATACAGGAAATGTGGCAAAATGTTAAAAGTGTATGGATCTGTGTATCTGGGAGTGGAGGCGGTGGGTATATGTCAGAGTTCTCTGAATGGGTTTTGTATTATTTTTGCAAAATAATTTCAAACATCCTGTAAGTCTGAAATTGTTTCAAAATTAAAAATTTTAAATTAACCAAAAAACACCCAGGCATATATATATATATATATAATCTCTTCTCCTTTATTATTCCTAAAATTTTCCTAGGGAAAATGAAGTCTGCCTCAGAGGTTAAATACGTAGAAAAGGAAAATGATAGTAGACAAATTAAAAATTCGCATAGGGTTCAGAAACCAACAACTGTAAAAAGTAGGACCAGCTATAAAGCAGTGAATCTTGGATGAAGTTTTTACCCTGTAGACTAGTGGGACCTCAGCATACTGGAGGAGAATGTTTTGAAGCCCTTTCCATCACTGTTAAAATAGGTTATTGTCACCCTACTTATTATGGAGGTGGTTTAGAAAAGGGTAACCTAGAAGGGCAAAGTGCCTTTCACCAAAGGTTTTCCGAATCCCAATCAAACCCATTACCACAGGGCTGTGAAAGCACCACCTTTTCATCACTACCATCACAGCTGTGGCTATGCTGTTGTTATTGTTTAATCTCTCCGTGTTCACCATGCTGTAATCACCATAATTCATTCTAATGTTATGTGATTAGCAGCCTCTGTTGTGGTGAGAATTAAACACCACTCACATAACGTCTGTGACCTTTCACCCCTCGTGGAATTGGCCAGGGTTGCTTTGGCTGAGAGACAGAATGCAGAAATTCGCATGGTGACTGCACTCTCTCTGGCTGTGGGATAAATGGAAAATTTCACTTTCCAACGGTATGTGTTGCTCCATCAGCAGCCATATCATAAAAGTTCAATTCCTCCACCTCCCTCAAGAAGCTAATTTATTCTCATCCTGGGAATATTTAAAAAGGATTTTGTAAAGTGTTGCTGTAATGCATTAATAGAGAAGGCAAAATGACATTTTTAATAGAAAGATAACAGTTCTTAAATTTCGTTTGTGACATTGTCAGTAGATTAACTGCATTTTAGACACATAATAAAAAGATTTGGGGAATATGTGCTTTTTCGTCTTAGGCTGAAGTCAATAAAAATGTAACAAGTCCACTAAATGACAATTGACAAGGATGTACAAATAACTAACCATTCTCTTTATCAAAAGGAATACAATTCTTTCCATGATGGAGTCCTAAATTTTGTGGAACATTGCTAATCATAAACATTATAGGAATCTGTTATTTAATTTCACAGGCCTTTCAGATCATAGCAGCAATTAGACAGAATTAGAAAATTATTTCCTGACAACAATATGGCAAGATGAAAAGTGGTAAACAGTGAGATTTAAAACTATATGAAAAATAGTCATTTATAGAATATTATTTACCACACCTATACTTTTGACCACTATGGCAGTATATGGCATGATGAGTTTGATTTTCTTTAGCACAGTACAAAATCTCTGTGTGTTTTTTCTAATTACCACTTCCTACAAGTCAGATCAAACAGGAATAAACTCACTTGGTTCAGCTCAATTTCCACAGCTTGACAGGCATCAGTATCAAAATTAATTCTAAAATGAAACTTCATAAAAGAAAATCCTATTTGACAAAAGAACTATTGGGCTTGAATCACAGTTGCATTTGCATTGAGAAGTCCCATTTTTATTTTTATTGTATATAAAATAATGCCTAAGGAAAGATTGAATACCCGGAGAGAGTTCATTTGAGGCATCCTGATAGTATCTGCCATATGCAAGTAAAGCAAAAGCCATTTTTATGACATCTTCAGAAGTTGAAGATTGAATTACAGTTTTAGTAATCATCAGTTCCCCTTCTCCAGTGTCACTTTTTGGTAATATATTGCATAGAAAAGACTTATGGTACCCGTTTTATAAGCTTGCAATAAAAATATAACAACTGTTGTATTAAATTATTTAAGTTGTAAACCATTGTGAAAAAAGGAAAAAAAGTTTTATCGACATGGAGGATGAAAAACTGATTATGATGGAGAGCAAAATGTATTGTGCTGATTACTCCCAAGTTTTCCCCTGCGTTAGCATATTGTAAATCTTCAGGATACCTTTCAAATCAAGGTCTGGGTATGTGGGATTCTTTTATTTATTGATTATTTAGAACTGGCCAATGGCAAAAGAAAAATGGAACCTTTGTAGTTCCAGATTACTAATTTATTTTAGCAGAATTGTGAGTGCACACAAACATATGCACAAAAAGCTAATATAGAGAGACTTAGAGGTAAGTAAAAGATGCTAACTGAAGAAAGTATTGTACATATGAAATGACTACAATTCTCCAAAGATATGGAAACCTAGAAATTATCTAATTTCCAGAAAAAGGTTTACTTATTTAATATTTTTATGGGCACCGAGTACTTCTACTTTCTAGCATACTATACTATTCTGCTGCTGTGTGCAAAAGATTCTAAGCTCACAGGTTTTCTCACATCCCCCCTGAGTCTATTAGTTCTTCCCTTTCAGTGTCAGGCTCCTTTCACAACTTTCTGTCCATTGGTGCCTCCTTTTCCTTGCATTTCTAGGAATCTAGGAGCACTTTCTAGCTTGGTCAAAATGGCAAATTCCACACCGTATGCACTCCCACTTTCCCTCTCTGCTTTCACGATTGCTAGATACAGAAATAGCTCCAATCAGCTCCTGCCACGCACACACACACACATGCACACACATATATGCACACACACACACACCTCTTGGCCACCTATAAGGAAAAAGGGGTGCTCTTGAATAAATAGGTTTTATTTCTCCAAAGGAAATTAAAATAGGGAAGCAATGTATTCCCACCTGGTAAATGAAACCACAGAGGGTTGATTCTTTAGTGTGGTCCACAGCAATAATTCTGACACTGTTACCTAGTGCTACAGATGTTTTCTCTCTCTCACCTAGACTCTTCATGAGCATTTGAATTAACTTAGTCACTTTGATAGTGACGATAATAATAATGATGTGACTTGCACATGCAAGGCACTAGATGTTACCTAATTCAATATTGACAACATCCTAATGAAGTATTATTCTGATTCTGCAGATGAAGACATTTGAGCCTTACTCAAAATCACATAGCTAAAAAAGTATCAGAATCAGGATTCACATTTTCATCTGGCTGATTCCAAGTCCATGTGCTTACCAATTATACTCTACTTTACCAGCATGGAATGACTCAGTCTCAAAGTCATCATCACCAAAAGGAGAGTAAGTTTAGAAAGGAGTGTGAGAGACTTTGTTTTCTTCTCTGGATTATCCTATTCATTCATTTGTTGAATGCAGGTAATGTACCAGAGTCTATACTTGGTCTAGTGATACAAAGATGAATAACTTATGGTTTCTGCCTTTATTATCTATTGGGAAGGAAAATCAGGTAAACAAGTGCAATTCAGTATGATGATATAATTGAAGTTTATGCATGGTGCCATGGAAACACTAGGAAGACATCAAAGCCCAAGGAATATAGCAGTTTTACTTAAGTTATTGACAGCCTATCCCCAGGAGGACAGTAGATCCGCTAAGGGAGAACCCAGCCTAGCTTCATCCTCAACTTCATAAGAAGTTCTGTGAAAGTAACTGTCTACCTCTCTTTCCCTGGACTGAGAAGAAAACCACTTATCTAGGTCAATTCTGTCCATTTACCTGAAATCAAAAGCTCTTTCTCCTTCCTCCCACACTTCCAGCTTTACGAGCCATAAGCACTCAGATCAATTTGGAGTAATTTAGGTCAATAATCTACAGCTGGAAATAACTCTCATGGGCTACTTCCCTGATATCTAGTATTCATGAAGGTAATTTGCATGGTTTGGTTAGAACCTCCTACACCTTCACTTCCAACCTCACACAGCAATGGGAATTGAAATTAAGTAGTCCTGGACATAGGAATAACTAGTTACAAAGCTGCCGATTCTATCATTGAGACATTCTCTCAAGTGGGCTTCATTGTATGTACATGGTTCAATAGTAGAGAACCATACTGTTACATAGGAGAACCAGAAATTGCAAACACCTTAGTCAAATAAAGCCAACAAAACTTCATATGATTGATTCGAGATGACTAGAATCTCTTTTCTAGAATCACTGGATATTCAGGGCAACCAAGATTCTTTCTCCCCTAACTGAAAATGGCTAATATCTTCATAGTACAAGTACATTTTCTACCAAAACATGAAAGAAATAGGTTGGTTGGCCCTTTGCAAAAGACTGTGGAAACAGAACTAGAAAGATCTTGGAAGCAAGGTTGCCTAGCTCACTTTGAATAAAGAAGGTTTGGGGGAGCTTTCAACCAGGTTTAAGGCTGAAGGGAAAAGGATTTCAAAGAGTTTCTTTCACCTAGAGTTATGAGATCAGGGTATATGTCCTACCCAGCATACCACTATGAATGTCCAGGTCAGGGTAAAAGTCTCCTAAAGACTATGAGCAAGTAAAAGATAAGCATCTCACCCAGGAACTACCAGGGACACTAATTCTTCAAGTAAGCCTTCCTACTGGTAAGGACCTGGACCTGGACTTTTTTGTGTAATGAGAAAAGATTAAAATATTATAACCTATGCTTTAGAAAAGACCCAAAAGGCATACACAAAAAGGAGGTACATATGCAGCCTCTAGAAAAGAAACATTTCTACAGTTTATTCTACAAAGGAGAGAATATAAAATAGCTTGAGGCAACCAATCAGAAATCAACTGGTTTAGCTTGCAGGAAAATGTCATACAGAGATAAATAATCTAAAACTAGCTAGAGCAGGCCTGGAAGGCAACAACCGCTATTGCTTACCATAGGAGATTATATAAATACAGACATATCTATGAATAATAACTAGAACCTCTGATAATGCAATAACTTTTCACATTGCATATTCCCTCAGACAGTAAATGGTAATATCTTTGAATATAAGGGACAATGAATCTATGCAAGGGACTTAGTTGCAAGTTCTGGTTTCACACCAGCTGTAAAATAGGCCTCTCAAAACTCCTTTAAGTATTGGAAACAATGACCTGGGGATGAAAGGCTTGTAGCCCAGGAACTGATCCCTTGAGCCATCCAGATCTCAATCCCTGACGATTTTGATTTATCCATGCTGACAAACCAGATTTGGATCAATAGAAATTATCTGTAACAAGAAACTAATTGTGCATTTAGTAAGTTCAGAGCAATTTTTGGTGGCTTTAAATTTATATGGAAAAGACCCTATTGACTTTTGAAATCAAAATACATACCACTTTAAGGTAATATTGCCTTGGGTTATAATAAATTACCATGTTATGCTTTGTCTCTTGGGTAATGTATAGTCTGAGGGAGTCTAATCTGTTTACTCTTAAATGATGAATATTCTCTAATTGTTATTTATAGAGATGTAAGATCTATTTGCATAATTTACAAAAGCACAGAAATTGTACCTCTTCTACTATTTTCACACACCATCCCTGTTTAAATGAAGCAGCAAATCATGGCCGATTTCAAGCCACTTTACAATCTCAGTTCAAATTATGCAGTGGCTTAGAGTAGTAAAAAGATGTCCCTGAAGTTGCCTTATATTCAGGATGCAGGAGACCTCGGATGTTTGAGAGCTGCTGAGAGGCAAAGTGGATGAACCAATGAACCAGTGTTGAATTTATATTGTACTTTTCACACAGGAAGATTATCTAGGCCTTCAGTACACCTACACGTGAATTCATGTGTGACATCTAACTCTCTCGACTTAATTTCCTTATGGACCATTTTTCTGGGAAGGAAGATGGAAAATTTCAGCCAGCCACAAATGTGCTGAGACCCGCCATTCTCATTTCACATCTAGCAGGTGTCCCAGGCAGGGTTTAAAACCAAGCTACAAAGGTGAAAAAAAGACAATGCCATTAGAGCTAAACAGATGGTCCCAAATGAGAGCTTATGTCATCGGCTTAAACTGGGTTTGTCTTAGTAAGAAGGAGCGAGCCTTGCCTCATAATTCTTTGCAATTTAATATTATTGAAACCCTCTTTTTTAGCAGAAACTGCTAACATATCTAATAGAAGGACACTACGAATCATTTAGCTCTCAAGGAGGAAAAAAAAGTCTAAAGGCCAGGGGCTTGAGGTCACAGGTCTATGAGGGAATGCTAAAAGGTCTGTACTTCATCAAATGCAAGAACTTCAAGAAGGTTTCACCTCTTAACCAGGTTGTTCTTTTTGTGGCTAAAAACAGGCTTGTTCAAACCAGTCCCTGCCTTAAATGGGTTAAAATCCCTTTGAATATTCGCTAGAATGCTCTAGCATAGCTGCATTAATTATATTAAAGATTTTAAACAGACTATTAGTGCTTGCTCTGAATAGTTGTACCACTGTGCCAAGCACAAATAGGGCAATAGGTGAAAGGGTAAAGGGCCCCTGTTTAATAGAATTTACATGCTGTGTGAGTCTAAATTGTTTAGCTGCCTGACAGAATTTTTATAAAGCCTAAAGGAAGTGTCCATAAACCTAACAGATACACAGGAAAACTAAAAAGCTGCTTGTTTTATTTCTTCAAAGGTCACACCTTTTGCCTGTGACATAACAGTAAATAGTATGATAAAATGCCTTCAATATATTATAAATTATAGGAAATAACCATTGACTTTTCAGAATAGTTTGGGATATAAATTCTATGAGATTAATGCTATAGATGCTCTTCAAATATGAGCAAGAAATATTACCAAACTCATAATTGTTCAAGTAAATCATGAATGTGATATAAATTAAAATTAGAATGTGGTAGCCATGCTTAGAAAAAAATGCTTCTAGGGTAGTCCAATTTACTCATAAAATAGATTGAGTTGAAACTGTACAAATTAAAAAATCATTGACAGTGGATCCAGGACTACTAGTAATATCTGAAAATCAGCTTCATAGTGTCCTCTGCATGTCTCTGGACTGTAAATTCCCTGGCTCAGTGGAGCCACCTTATAGGTAGATTCAAGCATTCCCTCTGCCCACTAATGTGTTTACCAACTACCCTAATATCATTTAAAAGAAAGAACAAAGCAGAAGCACTCTTAGAAAGTCATAACACTGATGTCCTCGCCCCTCTTTCAGAATATTCACCTGCTCTCAAATTTACATCTCCAGCCCTGATTTATCACAGATTTCCATTCCAGTGTGTCATCTACCTTTAGTATATCTCCAGTTGAATTTTCCTCAGCACCTCAAGCATTATAAACCCAGGGGTCAGCAAACTATGGCCCATGGGCCAACTCTTGCCAGCCTCCTGTTTTTGTAAGTGAAGTTGTATTGAAACCCAGTCATGTACATTCATCTGCCTATTGTCCATGACTTCTTCTATCCTATGGTGGCAGCGTTGAGTCGTAGCAACCGAGACTGTATGCCCCTCAGAGCCAAAAAGGTTTACTATCTGGCCTTTTACAGAAAAAAAAAAAAAAAATGCTTCAACCTGTTAAAAACACAAAGGTGAACTCGGGATCTCTTTTCCAAAAAATGTGTGCCTCTTCTCCATTCCTACTACTATAACTCCAATTTTAAGCCTTATCACGATAGGTTCATATTATTGCCTAGCCTCTATTCTAGTTGTCTATTGTTGTATAACAGGATACACCAAAACATGTGTGATTTAAAACAACAAACATTGTATTATGTTTCATGATTTTGTGGATCATAAATTTGGGCAAGTCTCAACTGGGTGATACTTTTGCACTATGTGGCATTAACCAGAGTCACTCACTGGAATTTATCTGGCAGCTGGGCTTGTCTGGAGGGCTTACATCACCTTCACTCCCATGCCTGATGCCTTGGTCAGGACAGCTGGACAGCTGAATTCAGGTGGGCCCCCCTGCCTGCCCGTGTGGTCTCAGGTCCTTTCCACATAATCTCTTCAGCAGAATGGGTGAACTTCTTCCCTGGCAATTCAGGGCTCCAAGATACCAAGGTGGAATCTGCCAGTCCTATTAAAAGCCAGCCTCAGAGTTGGTACAGCTTCACTTCTGCCATATTAAATTGATCAAAGTAGTCCCATGTTAGGAGGGAAGGAAATGTACCCCATCTCTCAAGGGGAGGAACCAATGTTAATCTCTACTGCCTCCTATCCAGACTCCCTGCTCAAATCTTTTTCTGTACTCTGTCTAGATATTCCCAAAATAGCAGTTTAATTATGTCGGTCCCCTTTCCAAAAACCCAGAATGGCTTCCTCTTCTTGGTCAGTTTAAGCTTCTCTCCCTGGTAGTCAAAACCCATTACATAATAGGATCCTGCTGCAACAGTGTTACCTTATTTTTTTATTAGTCCCTTTGCTGAACATTTGCTTGTTTGCTCTAATAAATATTCCTCATTTCCCCTACTCTGCTCTATATCATAAGGATATTGACCCCTGCAGGCTGTATTTCCTAGGCTTCTTGTTAGCTTCTGGCTGCATTTGGCCAAAGAGAGACACTAGTGGGCGATTGGAGGATGGCAGGCAGGAAGAAGCCATGATATTTTTCTCCCTTTCCTCTGTTTTATGCAGATCTCTGGCTGTGATTGCATTTTTACATTCTGAGTTGTTCCAGCTCCCACTGGTTAGGCCTTCTCCAGTTCCAACCCCAATAAGTGTCCCTGATATCTGAGCTCCAAAACCTCCATCTTCTCCCTTCTTCAAACCCAAGGATTGTTGGCAGTTTCCTGCAGTTGCTCCTCTCTAAATTGCCACACTATTTCCTATTTGTCATCTTAGCACTTCATCACCTGTAAAGTCAATTCTCTATATTAAATTTCTTCTGTTTTGAATACCTCAAGTGGTTTCTGTTTTCCACACTAGACCCCAAGCACCCACTCAAAGCAGGACAATTTTCTACCTGACCCCCCAGCACCCATTTGCCTGACATAATATTTTAGGTCTGAACATCTAGCCTCCTTCTTCAAAGCACACCTCAAGCTCTATCTTCCTTCAGAAGCCTTTCAACATCACTCTAGTTTTTGCTGATCTAATTCCTTGATGACTTCCAATGTACACATCTTCCCATTTTCTCTGCAAGTTCTTTGATGATGCCTGTGCTTGTCTCCTTCTCCCCAGAGTTCCCACCACAGTGTCAGTACACACCAAGCACTCAATAAATGACTTTAACCTATGACTTTTGGGCTTCAGTGTAATATCTTCTAGGTCTGACTCCTCTTCTGTTAGGCATCAGGGCTAAGTGAATTTAAGGGTACGTTTTTGTTTAGAGCATCTGTTAAATCTTTTACCAGCCTGGATGAAAATGTTATAAAGGAAACCTCCTTAAAGACAGTCGGGGTTTCTTTGGCAGAGGCGTGGCCACAAGGTATAACTCAGTGTCACATGATATAAGTAGATACAAACAAACGTTAAATGAAGAGGGAAAGCCTACAGCATGACTGATGGATATGTGGAGAAGCCGATTTTTTTTTTTTTATGAAGGAAATGTTTAAAACATGACACAGGCACAACTCACCCTGAAGTAGGCCCATGCCTCAGACCATGTGCTTTCCTCATTTCCTTGTTTCTTAATAAACTCTTCACTCCCTTGGCAAAAAAAAAAAAAAAAAAAAAAAAAAAAAAAAAAAAAAAAAAAAAAAAAAAAAAAGACACTGTCCTTTGGATACTTTAATGGGGTACAACTAGTTCTGGTACAAAAGAACAAATGTGATTTAATTTACATCTCTTTAAATAGAATCATAATAAATGGGGAAAGTGCCATAGAAAAGAAATCTGTATAATTAATCAATTTAAGATTCGATCTCTTAACTGTATCCCACATTTCCTAAGCCCTGGATTCATATTTTTAAAAGTTTGTTTCCCTGGCACTTTACCAGTGCTGCTGGAACATCAAGGGCATTCAGTAAGTATTTCAACTGTTTGAAGCTATCCACTTCCCATGCTATTATCCTATATGCTATAAAATCAAATTAAATAGCTAACATTCTTGCCATCTGGTTGCAAAATTGTCTTAAGAATGGAACTATTTTATGCAAAATTGTTCAATTTTGCGGGTTATATTTTGCAAAATAAATTACAAATAAAATTTTCTGTAATATTTGCTGCTTTAAAAACAAAATAGTATGTCTATTTTGAACCAGAACATGGCCCAGTTTAAGGTTTTAAGATCTGATATTACCTAATTCTGATTCTGGTCTTGCAAGATGGCATCAAAAAGTGGTTTACTTTTTCTTATATAAAGTCTGATGGCTGGCTAATTTTGAAAATGAATTTCTTCCCTGCTGCCATTCTTAACCACAGAGACAGTCATTT
>PVKH010003041.1:0-25719 GCA_004027955.1 Chaetophractus vellerosus | reverse complement strand
AGCCAGAGAGAGAGAGAGAGAGAGAGAGAGAGAGAGAGAGAGTGTGTGTGTGTGAGAGAGAGAGAGTGAGTGAGTGAGTTTGGAGGAGGAAGACTTCATGAATCATTGACTATTTTAGACTACAATTAGTTCCAGGATCCTAGGAGTAGACTTTTGACTCTCTTAACAAAGATTGTACATATATTCTATTACACAAGTTTGTAATGCAAATTGTTCTGATTACATGTAAACATGTATGCACTTCAAGCACTATAGATCTTGGCTGTAATAGTTTATTTTAGCCATCTGTGGCTAAGTAGTGATATCAGATTTGCTAAAGAATTTCTTGAGCAGGAACTCTTTATTTACCACAATTGAATATATCTGTGCTTTCATTCTTCTCAGCTTTCTGCCTCGGCAAAAGAATTAAATTCCTTACAGACAATCTTGGTTATTGATGCCAGGATTAGGTTAAACAGTCTTTTTGGTGATGTGTTATGGCTTCATACTTAGACATGTGTCAAAATAAATCTTAAGTTTCTTGTGCTACTATTTTATTTTGTTTTCTGGAATTATTTGAAGCGCTCTGCTTTTTAATTTTTTTTCTTTTTACTCTAGATGTAAGAATATATTTTTACCTAATCTGAATTTTCGGAAACATTTAGAGACAAACCAAAGGAGTTGCTCTGTGAAGTGACTTTTGAAAGGATAATTTAGCATTCTCAAAGGTGCTGTTCTTAAGGTTCTAGAAATATAAACTGTAGTTGACTAAAGCCGTAATAGTTCCACGTTTGTCCTAAAGACTGTCCACATCTTAGCTCGAAGAGTGCATCTAATAAGCCTTGGTTATCCCTTTATGAAGGGCTCACTTCCCAGCCCTCTAGCCTCTGCTTTTTCTCTCCTCTCTTTTCCTATTCCAAGAAAATTTTCATTTTATGTTATGTTATCCTACAGAGGGAAGATGTTTAATATCTCTAGAGGCAAATAGAGACAGAATTAGCTACCTCATTTCTATTTTTCTATATCTGCTTTGAAATTTATATGACATGATGAACTTAAGAACAGTACAGGTTTTGATAGATTCATTTTAGAAGGTGCTAACATGCAGATGTTGGCACTTTCAAAATCATCTTAATTATATATTTTTGGGAGTGGGTGACTTAAGTCTTGGGAGGCCGTGTGTCTCCAAAGAATTACATTTTTGTCCTTTAATATTACATTGATAAAGAATAAAATCAGAAGTACATTTCCTTAAGATTTTTATGTGATTGTCAAACTTGAGCAGAAGATAAAGAATAAAAGAGGATTTATCTTTCAAGAGGCTTATGAATATATAATTATAGTTCAAATTGCATTGGCAGTGCTCATCCAGATTGCTTGAGGCAATATGCAAACAGGTTTTATTAATTCTGTGCCAAGGGGAGCAAGCATTGGGAAAACTTAACTGCTAATTGAAATTCCCCAGACTAGGGCTTTAGTGGTTAGTATAGGAAAGTCTTATTCTTGGCATCATGAGACTGTCTTTTTAATAAGTAACTGGTTTTCTAGTTAATATTTTACCACCTTCCATCCAAAGAAGAATTATTCCCTTAACTGATATAAATTAAGAGCATTTATGATTCAATTTTAGTCATCAATTTCAAAATATTTAATCAAATAAAACTGTTTTAAATAGATATAAATGATATATTTAATATTAGTTGTTCCTGTGTGTGTCTATTACAGAAATAAAGAAAAATTTTTTTTGTCAAAGTGCTGGGTAGACATAATGGTATTAAAATAATTAAAAATTTTTCTTTTTATTCCCTCCTTGTATCACAGCTGATAAACTTATTTTATATCAGTATGATTTTATATAAATTTTTGCTTCTTTTTGTAACACATTACATTTTAATTAATGTTTGTAGATAAAATTTCTATGCCATTCAGACGCTTGAATAAAACATTCAAAATTACAAAATATTTAAAGTAGATGTAAATTTGTATATCATGCCTGACGTGGAAGGTAGTCTTGCATACCAACCTTGTAAATGTTACTTTTTTTTAATATACTTTTTAATTTTTTTAAAGATACTTAGATTACATAAAAGTTACACAGAAAATATAGGGATTTCCATATGCCCCATTCCCCACACCTCCCACACCCTCCCACATAAACAACATCTTTCATTGTAAATGTTACTTGATGAAATATTTAAGTAGCTTGGAAATCTATGAGTTATAGTTTTATTAAACACACTGCTAATTGTTATTTGGCATACTTAAGTTTCTGTGTAAAATTATCATAATAAAGATAAAATGAAAATGGCTTTCCCACAATGACATTTTGGAATGCCTTTCTCAGTTCTCTGAGAAATCTATTATTTTCATTCTGTAATTTCCAATTTATCTGATAAAATTTCATAAGATTTTTTTAGTTTCCTAGGCTGCTGAAAGCAGCTACCATGAAATGGGTTCGCTTAACAATGGGAATTTTTTAGCTTACAGTTTTGAAGTTGAGAATAATATCCAAATCAAGGCGATGCTTTCTTCGTGAAGACTGGCTGCTGGTGATCCTTGACACATCTGTCACATGCCAAGGCACATTGTGGCATCTGCTGGTCTCTTCCTTCTCTTCTGATTTTCATTGCTGTGAGCTTCTTGCTTCAATGGCTTTCTCTTTCTCTCTCTCTATTCATTTATTAAGGACTCCAGTAAAAGGATTAAGACTCATCCTAAATAGGTGGGTCACACCTTAATGAAGTAGCCTCATGGAAAGATGCTACTCACAATGGTTTCACACCCACAGAAACGGATTAGCTTTAAGAACATGATTTTCTGGGGTACATACAGATCCAAACTATCACAAAGATAAAATATAATCTTTAAGCAAAATGTATATTCTTCCATTATCCTTATTTATGAATTTGAATGAAGTCATTTGCTACTAAAATTCTGTAGAATGAAATTTTAATCTTCATTTCATGTTAAATATATCCATCTTTTTCTTTGTGGTAGAGTGTTGAGGCAAAGGCACTTGTTCATTTCATTCTCTTCTGTTGACATAACTGATGTAAACTCTGTGCTGTAAAAAGATTTAAATAGATTTAAACTGTGATGGTTTAATATGAGTCACTCTGAACCAGATGGTACTATTATTTAGCTATTATTTCATAATTAGTAGTGAAAGACATTGTGGTAACAATGATAGTATTTAATTATATCATTTAACTAGAACCTGATGGTAATTAGAAGAAAGTTTCTTTTTTGATCTCCTCAGTAACTACTCATTTTGTGTTTTTTGCATGGCTACAGATTACACTGCTAAAAACCAGCTTGTAGTCACTGACTTGTTACAAATTCATTTCTCTTATTGGCACAGCAATGGGAAATGTTCATTCTTGAGGGACTAGGACAGTGTATAGTCCACAAAAGTAGAAAATCTGCCTTTACAGTAACCTTGGTGGTGCTTATCACAATCATTCTTTCAATATTCAAAATTGACAAGTTGGAACTCTGTATGTCAATTAGGAATTCAAGATATTATGTTGAACATATTTTAACAAAATTTTTATTGTAACAGTCAATCTCTTTTTCTCCTTTCTTAAGCCCTTCCTCACTGCTGCAAGACAGACTTTTCTGCAAGACAGACTTTTCTTGTAATCTGGCCCCTATCTATCTTCATAGCTGTCCATAAATCCTGCTGTTTCCTAAGAAGAGCATGGCTTCTCATTCATTTTTGTCTCCTTAGGAAGCTTTTTCCTTTTATATTTGTGGCACACTCCTCCCTGTTATTTCTTACCTTCTTTCTCTTCCTATCATGTATTGTCTGTTTATGACCTTTGTCCCCTTTTCTGTTTTCATAGTCTTGATTTCCATTATTTATGTGAATCAGTCATATATTGACCATTCACTTGCAATTAAAAATTTTTGTTTTTATTTTTAAATTCTTTTTATATTGTTTATGATGTGAAATAGTTTTAAATGTCTATGCAGTGCAATATATTGATGATGTGCTGTTATTTCCCATTGCTCTTATATAAAAATAGATACATATACATATCGATATTCCAATTTTATGTGGCTTCAATTTTCTTATTTAATCCCTTGATTCATCTGGAATTAACTTTCTTGTAAGAAGCTATAAAATAATCTTTTTTCAACATAGTAAATCACTTGGCCCAGAATAACTTATATAGTAATCCTTCGTTTCTTCCTTGATGTGTGATGTTTTTACCATATATGAAATCTTAAATAACTAGGAAGTTTTCTCTTTTGCCCCATCTTTTTTATTGATCTCTTTCAACTTTTTTAGAGTATCACACTATTATTAATTTAAATTCACATAATGTTTTAATATTAGGGGGGGGTGTATTCATTTTCTATTGCTGCGTAACGAATTACCACAAGATAAGCAGTTTCAATCAACATCCATTTATTACCTTATAGTTCCTGTGGTTCAGGAGTTTGGGCATGTGTTAGCTGGATTCTTTACTCAGGTTGCATAAGGCTGCAATCAAGGTGTTGGCTGGTGCTTCATTCCCATCTGAGTGAGTCTCTGGGTCCTCTTCCAAGCTCATTCATGTTGTTGCCAGACTTGGGTTCCTTGCAGTTGTAGAACTCATAGCAGCTTCCATTTTCTCTGAGACTAGCAGGAGAAAATCTTACTCTTGCTTTGAATTGCTTCATTTTTAAGGTGTCATGCCTGATTTAAGTCGGGTAACCCAGATAGTTTCCATTTTGTTGAACTCACAGTCAGTTGATTTGGGATCTTATCATATCTACAAAATTACTTTTGCCATAAAGTATAGTCATATTCCTGTCCACAATCAAGGGGAAGAGAGAATTTGGGGAGCCATCTCAATCCTGCAGGTGGGGCAAATCTTCCCTCGTTACTTATCTTTTTCAAAATATTGTTAGCATTTTTATACATTTATTCTTCTAATACATTTTTTTTGGCCAAAGCAACAAACACTGTACAATTATTCCAACTTTTCAGTGTCTTTGGAAATTTTCATAATAAAATATTGTAAAACAAGTAAACCAAAAAACCCCAACCTGCCAACAACTCAACTAAAACACAGCCATCCCTTTTACTCCCCAGATCAAAACCAAGCAGCTCTCCTTTTGGGGTTTTATTTGGAATTGCTTTAAACCTCTAAACTGATTAGAAAATAATGGGCATTTTTAATGTATTTTAACATTAAAGATGGGTTTTGTCTGGGAGTCTATCATCTGAAAAAATTTTTCTTCTTTTAAATGCTATAGCTTTGACTTTATTTACATATTTTATTGCATTTGGCTAGAACATCTAGTCTTAGTGTTAGACAATTCTGATAATAACTGCAGTTTATTGTTTCTAATTTTCTGCAACTGTCTCAAGTGTTTCACCATCAAGTATCATGTCTAAGTGGTTTTTCTTATGTTGAAGAAATGTTATAAATCACATTTAAAAGCTTGTATCATGAATAGTATTAAATCTTTAATTTGTTTTATGTTTTATTGAATTCTTACTGAGTGCATTTTTATATCTCTTAATGTACTTGGTGAGTATTATATTAAGGTTTTTTCAACAGCAAATACTTGTATATTCCAAGATAGCAATTTACTTAAAAGAATATTTGGGAAAGGCTGACTCTCAGCTAAAAGTGATTTTTGAACTGTGTCTTAGTTTGCTGAGGCTTCTGTAACAAAACACCACAGACTAATTCACATAAAGAACAGGAATTCATTGTCGCACAGTTTTGGAAGATAGAAGTCCAAAACCAGGAGGGCTATGCTTTCTCTAAAGTCTGTAGCATTCTGATGGTGGCTTGAAGATAATCCACAACTCAATCTCTGCCTCTGTCACATGGCCATCTTTCTCCTTATCTGTGTCCAAATTTTCTCTGCTTATGAGGACACTAATCATATTGTATTAAGTCCCATCCTAATCCAGGTTGGCCTCATCTTAATTAATAGCATCTTCAAAGTCCCTATTTACAAATGAGTTCCACATTCATGGGACCAGGGGTTAGGACTTGAACAGTCTTTTTGGGATTAATGATTCAATCCACACGTTCAGGAAATTAGTTTTAAACGGATCATTTCAAGTTTACATTAATGAAATGAAATTGAAAGCAATCTATAACACTTTAAAAATCTGTCTACTAAAGAAATTAAAATTTGTTTAATTAGCTTTATTAAAGTATAATTCAAGTACCTGTACAATAAAACACCTATGTTAAGTGTGTCATTTAGTTTTTTTTAAATATAATTTTTTATTAGAGAAGCTGAAGGTTTACAGAAAAATAATGCAGAAATACAGAGTTCCTATATTACTCCCTTCCCCCCATTATTAACACTGTGCATTAGTGTGGTGTCTTTGTTACAGCTGAGGAAAGAATCTTATTATAATTGTAAACTGTTAACTGTTGTGCATAGTTTTATTAAGGTTCACAGGGTTATGTTGTACAGCCCTATGTTTCTAAAAAATCTTATTCTAGTAATATATACAACCTAAAATTTCACCTTTTAGCCACATTCAATTATATAATTCATTGATATTATTTTCACAACGTTGTGCTATCATCATCACCATCCATCAAAAATATGGAATGCTTCATAAATTTGTATGTCCTCATTGTATAGGGGTCAAGCTAATCTCTCTGTATCATTCCAGTTTTAGTATATGTGTTGCTGAAGGGAGCACTTCTATGAGTTTTGACAAGTGCATACAATTGGTAACCACAATCATGATATAGATTATTACCATCATCCTGAAAAGTACCACTCACACCTGGCAACTTCTGATCTGCTTTCTATCACTGTGGTTGTGTTTATTTCTAGAAATAAATTAATATTTTTAGTATAAGAATATTTTGCTTATATTCAAAAATTTCCGTGAAAGAATATGGTGTTTTGTGTACTGTTTTTTCTTTTTTGGTCAGTGTCTTTACTATCGACTTGTTATACATGGATTGCCTAAGAATGGAGAAAAGGTGTTTGTTTTTGGTGCTGCCCATTTAAGTTATATGTTTGTTTTATAACTAGAAAAAGTCTCAGGCATCAGAAAATCAAAGAATATGGAAAAGTCACAAAACACTACAATATGTATATATAATACGTTATTTATACCAAACTTGTTTGTAATTATGAAAATACTAAATTAACTCTATTTACTGGGCATGATAGTATAGTGTCCTTGGAATCTGCTTTTGTTGGCATTTGAATTAGAAATCAGCTCACATCTAACATGAACCTTTGTGCTTAACATTCTAGTCTGGCTCTAGTCTGGTAAATTTTAAATCTTTTTTTAAAATGCAATCATGGAAAAAAATATGTTTCTGCTTGAAGCAGTTGTCAAACAAGCTTCTTTCATCGACAGACACAGGGCAGCTGAATGAGGCTGTTTAGTCTAGAGTAAATGCTCACGAGATTATAAGGTCACTGAGGAAATATAATTATGCAGTTGATTCCAGAATGGTCTTTTGTAGGTTGGACTTTAAGAGTATTAAAACATAATATTTATTAAAATATGTGTCTAATTAGGTACATTCCAGAATTAATCTCAAAGAAAAAAGCAGCATGAAATAAAATATTACATCAATGAAATATAGTTTTACTTCTGATTTTTTACAGTACCCTGAAAAAGCAAGCTCAATTTATTATTGAAATTTGGTTAATTCTTCCAAATCACTATCAAATTTGCTGGACCCTGTAGACCCATTATATAGTTGTCTCCATTGGGAAATGAAACCTTATAATATTTAGCTCTTGGTAACTGAGAAAACAATGGATTCTTTAGCAGTTCATTTAATATAGTTATTCATTTATCATTCAGCAAATATTTACGAAGTTCCTACTATGTGCCAGGCACTCATCTAGATGCTGAGAAAACAACAATGAACCAGAAAAAAAAACCACATAAAACTAAAACCCAAACAAACAGAAAAAAACACTTACTGAAGCTTACTTTCTAGTGTGGTGAAACCAGCAATAAATATAAATTAATGAACCTGTTAGATGGTAATTAATGCCTTGAAGACAAACACAGCAGGATAAAAAGTATATAATGATGGGAGTGGGGCACTATTTTTAGATGAGTAGTTAATGAGAGAGCCATAGAGTCTTGTAGGATATTTGAGTAGAGACATGAATTAAGTAAGATTGAATCATGTGATATTATGGGGAGAGACAGAAGGAACTGTAAGCTCAAAGGTGGTGAGGTAGGAGTATATATGAAGAAGAGGTAATAGGCCAGCAGTCTGGAATGGGGTAATGGTAGAAGATGAGGTTGGAGAGGTAGCAGGTTTTTATAAGGGAGTGCGCCAGATCTAGGCATGTCATGTAGGCCTTATTAGACCATGGTCAAGATTTTAGCTTTTACTTTGAAGGAGATGGGATGTCATAGGAGAGTTTTAAAAAAAGTGATACGTCTTACATTTTAAAGACCAATTATGGGAGAACTGATGGTGGGTGGTGATGGTTGGGGACTAGAATGAAACGAAACTTGCAGCAGCCCTGATTAATGTGGCTTTTGTTCTAGTAGGGTAGCGGTGCAGCTGGGGAGAAAGCAGTCAGATTAAGGATATAATTTTGATAGCAAAACCAAGAGAATTTCTGAAGAATTGAATGTGGAGGGTGAGAAAAAAAGAGGAATCAAGGATAACTCCCAAGGTTTTAATCTGAGCAACTAATTGCCTGTGAGGTTTTATCTAAGCAACGAAACTGCCATGTACTGTGATGAGGGAGAATTCTTTGAGGCAGTTGCTATAAATTCACAGTTAATTATCGGATATTATTGTTAAAAATATATGTTTCCAAAGAGACTGCAAGAGCTGGGAAAAAACCTGAGATAATCCATGCAGCTTTCTTCTTTTATAGGAGAATGAACTGAGTTCCAGAGAGAACTCTTGTGCTCAGGCACATAGTTAATGCAGAGCTAGGACTAGCTCAGTCTTTTAGAATAGTATTTCTCTGCTATACCATATGGCCTTGCCATAAGCAGAACTTTCAAAGTCTGAATGAGCTTGATTTCTTATTATGCTTTTACATTATTATAATGTTCAGAAAGCATATTTAAGGATAGCGAATTTGAATTATGTAACAACTCATTTATATTCTCAAAAAAATAAAGCTATAAAATTATTCTGTTCTAAGCATGAGCCAAGTTCTTAGTCTCCATTCTGCTGTTTTCTTGTAAAGAGAGTAGGATTGAATCGGACATAGTGATTTCATAAGCTTTTAAATTGGAGGGATAGGTAAAAGTGACCTGGTAGTAATAGTGTACCCAGAGCAGAGTGGGGGAAATGGTCCATCCCAGCTGTAGACAATAAGGGATGCATTGTAGAGAATTTAAAAAGTAATAAAACAGATTAAAAGTCAGACTGTTTGTAATCACCATGTACTGGCAGTTCTAAACAATGTAAGTCTTAAAATTCTTCCTTAAAAAATCTTTTGTTGGTCCAAAAACAATTGCTGTGGTTACTTTTTGAATTTAATGATCTGTATGGAAGTTTCCAGTTGCCATATCTTTATTTCTTATTCTTTATTAAACATTGTATTATATACAAAAGTTAATTCAGAGAACTCCCAGTTTTAGTCAGCCCGAGGGCCCTAATACCTGCGAAGTCAATTAAATTCTGCCTCACTCAAAGTACTTTCTTTTCTATTGCTTCATAAAAAATAAAAAATAAAAATGAAATTAAAGGTTTCAGAATCCTTTGAGTTCCCTTCTGGCAAAATTTCTATTTTCAGCTCCCCTGTGGTAATATCTATCCTTGAGTTTAAACTGTAGATTTGAAATAGTGATAGCCCAGTAAAGATAAAGAAAGAGGACTTGAGTTTTTGCAGCTTTTATTTGTGTTTAAAGTTTTTCAAATGGAGAACATTTGAAAGTTGGTAGAATCAATTCTAAAGAAACAAAGATATGCACAGTATTGCAATTTCTGGACATTTTTATAAAATAGAAATTTTATGAAACTCTGCCAAACTAATTATCATTAAAACATTACCTAGCCATTTGGATATCTGTTGCTTCATAAAAAAACAAAACTGAAATTAAAGTGAACAAAAGTGTCCTTCAATCAACTATGATTAAAGATAAATTGACAAATCCAGCGTACTGTCTGTTGAACATGAATGTTAATGAACTCATTGACAAATTTGCAGAAGTCAACACTGAGAAACAGAAATTATAATGCATCAGGATATTATGTCCTTATTAATGTTCTGTTGTTTTCAAAAAATAAATATTTTAATTTGCTGCTTTTTCCCTTTTTTGTGATATAAATTTTATTTTACATTTTTCATTGATTACTGGCATGATTTATATATACCAAGAACAATAAAAGAAAAATCTATGTTTCTTTTCTGCATTATTATTGTTAAGTAATTTCATGATTATTATAAAATAAATTTTGTTATATAGAGGAGCAGAGATGTTAAAAATGATCTGCTTTGGATGTGAAATATGTTAGATACTGCACTTTCTTGATTTTCAATTTTATAGCTGTCTCTTCATTTCCAACTGTGGGAGGTGAAGATTCAGCTGTATGAAACTCCTTCACTACCAATTTCACCTCTCCTGTTATCTCCCAGCTGTGTGTATCACATTTGAAAAACTGAATCAATATTCACTATTTCCATGGTGAACATGTATACATATATTTATATATTGTACCATGGTTGTGTTTCTTTAGTTTCTTGTTTTATATTTGTCATTCAATTTTTCCTTTGGGTTTAATCAGCACCTTGCCATCTTTTCAAACCTAAAATTATCTTACCCTATCTGGGATGAATGGATATGAAAACAAAATAGAATCCCACCATTCAGCACTTTATACTTTCTTTTAACCTTATCCAGTGTAAAGGGCACTTCAGTGTTTCTCTGAATAGCAGCTTATTTTGTCCTTGTATTTACTTTGTGTTGTAGGCATGCAGTTTATTTGCTTTGCTAATTTGTGATGAGTTTAGTACCCTGATTGTTGTAGTGTTGTTGTTTTTTTTGATGGTGGGGGAGGGGGGGATATTTGATAAATAATTGTGAAATAATTCCTAGGGAGATAAAACAATAAAATGTTTCAAGCTAGAGTAACATAAGATCACAAAGATCCTGTGCGTATCTTAGATTTATTAAAGGGTTGTTTATGATGTTCTTCCAGTCTGTGGCTTGTCTTTTCATTCTCCTAACAGTATCCTTAGAAAAGCAGAAATTGTTAATATTGATGAAGTCTAATTCATTAATTTTTTCTTTAAAGAAGTTTTATATCTTCAGATTTTACATGTAGGATTGTGATGCATTTGGAGTTCATTTTTGTATATGATGAAAATTATGGTTTGAAGTTTTTGTGTTTTTTTTTAACATACAAATATCAAGTTGTTCCTACACCATTTGTTGAAGATACTATCCTTTCTCTACTGATTTGCCTTTTTACCTTTGTCAAAAATCAGTTTGTATCCGTAATGATCTATTTCTGGACTCTATTCTGTTCTATTGATTTTTTTGTCTATGTTAATACCAAAACTACTTTATAGCTTTATGATAAATTTGGAAATCTAGTCTCCAATTTGTTCTTTTTTATGAATTTTTTTTTAAACTATTCTAGGTTGTATTGCTGTGTGAATTTTTTAAGATTAGGTCATTCATTTCTACAAATAAGTCTGCTGGGCTTTTAAAAAAATAAACTGTATATTTTAGAACAGCTTTATATTTACAGAAAATTAACAAAGATAATAGAGAGTTTACATACATTCCATACTATTTCCCCTATTATTAACATCCAACATTGCTAGGGTATATTTGAACAATTAACATTAATGAACCAATAGTGACACATTTTCATCAGTTAAAGTCCATATTTTATTCAGATTTCCTTAGTTTTTACCTAATGTCCTTTTACTGTTCTAGGAACACATCTAGGCTCCCATGTATAGTAATGTCTCATTAGATTCCTTTTGGCTGTGCAAATTTCCATGACTTTCCTTGCTTTGGATGACTTGCACAATAATGAGTGGTACTGGTCAGGGATTTTGTAGACCCACTATTCAGGGGAAAAATTTGTTGTGGTAAATGCCTGTATTCGAAAAAAGGTCTCAAAATCATTTTTCTTTGGTTTCCACCTTAAGAAACTAGAAAATGAAGAGTAAAGCAAACCAAAAGTAAGTAGAAGAAGAAAAAAAATATATATATATATAGATAGATCAGAACGGAAATAAATGAAATATAAAAAAAAAAAAACAACAGAAAATAAATGAAACCAAAAGCTGGTTATTTGAGATCAATAGAATTAATAAACCTCTAGCTAGATTGTTTTAGAAAAAAAGGCACAAATGACCAATATCAAGAATAAGAAAGGTGTCATGGGCCGGATGGATAGCCCAGTGGATAGGGCATGGGAGGCCCCGGGTTCGGTTCCCGGGGATCTCTCCTAGCGGGCAGACCGCCTTGAGAATGGCAAGCCGCCATGGGCGGGCCAGAGCTGCCGTGGGCAGGGTGGGAAGCTGCCACGGACAGGCAAAAGCTGCCACGGGCAGGGCAGGTCACCCGCGAGTGGAGCGCAGCCAGCCACCCGTGAACTGAAAGCCGGCCATGAATGGAAGCAGAGGCCGCCCGCGGGCTGGGAAAGCCGCGCCTGCGCAGTGACCAAGTCTCGGCGCGTCGCCGCAGTGGGGGGGAGGGGAGATATGTAATAAAATAAATAAATCTTTAAAAAAAAAAAAAGAAAGGTGTCATAACTACAGATTCTACAGGAAGTAAAAGGAAAATAGGACAGTATTTTGAATAACCTTTTGACAATATATTTGACAACTTAGATGAATTGGAAAAATTCCTTGAAAGACAAACTACCAAGTTTATTCTATCTTAGTAAATGTTCCATGTTCACTTGAAAAAAATGTATATTCTGCTGTTTTGGGGTGGATTATTTTATAAATGTCAAATTGGTCAATAGTATTTTTCAAGTCTCCTATATACTTGCCTCTTCTTTGTCTACTTTTTCGTCTCCAACTATAATTTTGCATTGTCTATTTCCCTTGCAGTTCATTCAGTTTTTGCTTTATACATTTTGAAGCTCTTTTATTCGGGGCATAAACGTTTAGGATTATTATATCCTCTTCATTTATTGACCTCTTTATCATTATGAAATTACCTTCTTTATCCCTGCTATTTTTTTTTTTTTTTTTTTTTTTTTTTTTTTTTTTTTTTTTTTTTTTTTTTTTTACTGTGAAATCTAGTTCGTTTGGTATTAAAATACCCACTGCAGCTTTCTTTTGAATAGTGGCACCTTTTTTAACCTTTTGCTTTTAACCTATTTTTATCTTTATATTTAAAGTGTGGTATTTTTTTTTTGTTTGTTTGTTTTTTTTAGGGAGCATACAGTGGTGTCTTTCTTTTTTATCCAATTTGACAATCTCTTCCTTTATTGGTGGATATTTAAGCCTTTTATAGCTAACGTGATTATTGATATAAATAGGTATCAGTCTTTCATTTATTTATTTGTATATTTTATTCAACTAATCTTTTCTTTGTTCTGCTTTTCTGCCTTCTGTTTGATTAATTGAATATTTTTTATATTCCAGTTATCTCTTTTGTTGGATTATTAGGTATAATGATTTTGTTATTATATTAGTTGCTTTTGGGTTCATAGTATACATCATTTTTTTTTTCAGCCTGAAAGTGATATTATATCACTTTGTGTATAGTATGAGAACTTTATGGCAGTGTATTTCCATTCTCCTCACCCTGTTGCCATGCATTTTTTTAATACATTGTTTTGGGTTTTTTTTTTTAAGATTTATTTTTATTTACTTAACTCCCCCCCCCCATTGTTTTTTTGTGCTCACTGTCTGCTCTCTGTGTGTTCTTCTGTGTCTGCTTGTCTTCTCTTTAGGCAACACCGGGAACCTATCCTGGGACCTTCCGGAGTGGGAGAGAGGCGTTTAATCTCTTGCACCACTTCAGCAACCTGGTCTGCTGCATCTCTTATTGTCTCTCCTTTGTGTCTCTTTTTATTGTGTCATCTTGCTGTACCAGCTCTCTGTGCAGGCCAGCACTCCTGCATGGACCAGCACTCAGCATGGGCCAGCACTCCACGTGGTCCAGCTTTCCGCGCAGGTCAGCTTGCCTTTCACCAGGAGGCTCTGGGAATCGAACCCTGGACCTCCTATATGGTAGACGGGAGCCCAATCACTTTGGCCACATCCATTTCACTATACATTGTTTTAAACTCCACAATGCAATGTTTAACCCAGGGTTCAGCAAACTTACTTGGAAAAGGCCAGATGGTAAATATATTTGGCTTTGTTGGGCATATGGTCTTTGTCACAACTATGCAGCTCTGCTGTTAGCATGAAAGCAGACACAGACAGAAGTAAACAAATGGAGGTGGCTGTGTTCCAATAAAACTTTATTTTCAAAAATAGTCAGTGAGCTGGATTTGGCCAGCCTTCAGTAGTTGAATAACTTGTGATTTAAACAGCTATCTTTTAAAGAGGTTTAAAATGTAAGAAAACAATTACGTATGTTTATCTATGTAGTTGCATTTCTGGTGCTAGTGCTCTTCATTACCTTTTGTAGGTGATATCTGTATCTGTTGCCTTTTCATTTATTTATTTATTTTTTCCTGTAGAACTTCCTTTAACATTTTTGGTAGTACAATTTTGCTGGTGATTAAATCTTTCGGCTTTTGTATGTTTGATAATGTCTTTATTTCATTTTTAGTTTGGAAATGAGATTACAATTATTTCAAATGAAATTATTTGATCATTCTTGAAGAATTTTTCCTGGGTTTGGGATTCTAGGTTGAAAGAGGTTTTATCCTTCTATAAATAAAAGATGTTGTTTCACTGTTTTTTGTTTTGTGTGTGTGTTTCTTCTCAGGAGGTACCAGGGA
The DNA here is from genome assembly GCA_004027955.1 of Chaetophractus vellerosus. NCBI lineage: Eukaryota > Metazoa > Chordata > Mammalia > Cingulata > Chlamyphoridae > Chaetophractus > Chaetophractus vellerosus. The sequence continues at coordinate 10,888 of PVKH010003041.1, read as the reverse complement.
TTGAACCCAGGACCTCAACCCAGGACCATATACGTGGGAGGCAGGTGCTCAACCACTGAGCTATATCCACTCCCCTTTTGTGGGTTTTTTTGCCTGTATTGTTTTACATGAGAAATCTGCTGTCAACCTGATCTATGTGCCTATGTACTTTTCCCTCTGTCTTTTTTATTTGTCAGGTCTGCCTTTAAGATCTTCCCTTCATCATTAGTTTTAAGCTACTTGATTATAATGTGAATTGTTGTAATTTTTTTTCATGTTTCTTGTACTTGGTATGTTTTGAGCTTCTTTGATCTGTGGGTTCATACTTTTTATCAAATTTAGAAAATTTTGGCCATTATTTTTTTTCTTAAAATTTTATTCTAGTAATGACTAGAATAACCACCTAGTATCAAAACTTTTCCATCACCTCAAATAGAAACTCTGTATGATTTAGGCCTAAACTCCCATTCCCCATCCCCAACCCAGCCCCTGGTAACCTCTATTCTACTTTATGATTCTGTGAATTAGCTTACCTTAATTGCTTCATATCAATGAGAGCATATAATATGTGTCCTTTTGTGTCTGGCCTATTTCACCCAATGTGATGTCTTTAAAGTTTTATCCTTTTTTTATTTTTTTATTTTTATTATCACATACCTCCCCCACCAATGGTTCCCTCAGCTGTCTGCGTGTTGTCTCTTCATCTTCTCTAGGAGGCACTGGGAACTGAACCTGGGACCTCCCATGTGGGAGGTGAGTGCCCAATTGTTTGAGCCACTTCCATTCCCTGCTGGTTGCGGCATCTGCTCATTGCAGCATCTGCTCATTGTGGTGGCTGTAGTATCTGCTCATTGTGGCACCTGCTGGTTGTGATGTCTGCTTGTCTTCTTTAGGAGGCACCAGGAACCGAACACAGGACTTCCCATGTGGTAGGCAGTCGTTCAGCTGCTTGAGCCACATCCGCTCCCCTGTTGCTTCCATCTTTTGGCAATTGTGAATAAAGCCGCTGTGAACATTAATGTGCAAATACCTGTTTGAGTCCTTACTTTCAGTTTCCCCAGATTGTGGAATGGAAATAGAACAATAGAGGAGGAAGGGGGAGTTGAGGGGGGAGTAGGCGAGGGCTGCAGGGTAGCTGCATAGTATATAACAGTGACTTCCCCAGCAGCTGGTGGTAATGTCCCCTTTTCATTTTTTATTTTAGTTATTTGTATCTTCTCTCTTTTTTTGTCAATCTAAAGGTTTATCAATTTTATCTTTTTAAAGAATCAACTTTTGGTTGAGTTTTTTTTTTTTTTAATTATTTAATCTTTGTTGCCTTCCTTTTGCTGATTTGGGTTTAGTTTGCTTTTCTTTTTATATATCCACCAGTTCTGAGATTGGGTCTCTGATTTGAGATATTTTTCATTTTTAATATAAGCATTTAGAGCTATAAATTTCTCTCTCAGCACTGCCTTTGCTGCATCCTATAAGTTTCGGTATGTTGTGTTTTCATTTTCATTTGTCTGAAGATATTTCCTAATCTCCCTTGTGATTTCTTTTTTGGCCCATTGGTTAATTGAGTATTTGTTTAATTTCCACATATTTGTGAATTTTCCATTTCTCTCTCTATTATTATTTCCAGCTTCATTCCATTGTGGTTGGACAGGATTCATTGTGTGATTTCAATATTTTTTAATTGACTGAGACTTGTTTTGTGACAATATGTTCTATCTTGGAGTGTGATCCATGTACAATAGAGAATAATGTGTATTCTGTTTTTGTTGGGTGAGGTGTTCTGTAAATGTCTTTTATTTCTAGTTGGTTTAGCATATCGTTCAAGTTTTCTATTTCCTTATTGATCTTCTTTGTAGATGTTCTGCCCATGATTAAAAATGATGTATTAAAATCTCCTATGATTAATGTAGACCTGTCTCTCTCCCTTCAAATTTGTCAATATTTGCCTTATATATCTTGGGGCTATGCCAATAGGTACATATTTATATTTATAATTGTTATGTCTCCTTGTTGAACTGACCCTTTATCAATATAGTGTGACTTTCTTTGACCCTCATAACAGTTTTTGACTCAATGTGTATTTTATCTGATGTTAATATAGCGATCCAAGCTCTGTTGTGGTTACTACTTGCATGGTATATTTATATTTTTCTATCCTTTATCCTTTCACTTTCAAGCTACTTAAGTCTTTGTACTTAAAGGGAGTCTTTTGTAAATGGCTTATGTTTGGTCATGCTTTTTTAGCCATTCTTTTTTTTTTACTCATTCTGCCAATCTCTGCCTTTTGACTGGAGAGTTTAAGCTGTTTATATTTAAAGTAACTACTGATAATGCAGTACTTTCTTGCGCCATTTTGCTATTTTGTCTTTGTAGGTCTTATATACTGTTTTTGAACCTCAGTTTTGTTAATACCTTCTTTCATAGTTATTTGATTTTTTTCTTTGTGCCATTTTGTGTCACGTATCATTTCTTTTGGATATATTTTTCTTGTATTTTGTTTTTGGTAACTAAGGTTTTAAAATTTAACATCCTAAATCTATAACAACCATCTTTGATCTGTTACCAAGGAAACTTCAATAGCTTAAACATTCACTGTTCCTATACTCCTCTTATCCCCACATTTTTTTGTACTTGTTACTTATTATATCTTTGTCCATTGTGTGTTCAAAACCATAGATTTATCATTACATTAAAAAAATTAGATTGGAGGTTTATAGAAAAGTCATGTAAAAAATACAGTGTTCCCACATACTACTCACATATTATTAACACTTTGCATTAGTGTGGAACCTTTGTTTCAGTTGAAAGAATATTATATTTGTAGTACTTACCATAGTCCACATTTAACATTAGGGTGGTTTTTTCCCCCAGTTATCACTCTGTTATAAACACCTTGCATTAGTGTGGTGCATTTGTTACAATTCATGAAAGAACATTTTTATAATTGTACTATTAACTATATATTTCATCGCTTACAATAGGGTTCACTGTGTTGTAAAGTCCTATGATTGATCTTTTAAGTTTTATTCTAGTACATATATATGACCTAAAATTTCACAATTTAACCATATTCACATATATATTTCAGTGCTGTTAATTACACTCACATTGTTATGCTACCATTACCAGCATTCATTTTTAAAACTTTACAATCAACCCAAATAGAAATTCTGTACAAATTAAGCACTGATTCTCCATTCCCTACTCCCAACCCAGCTGCTGGTAATCTATATTCTAGAGTCTAACTCTATGAATTAGTTAGCTTACTCTACTAATTAATTCATATAGTTTAAATCCTACAATAGTTTTCCTTTCCTATCTGGCTTATTCCATCCAACACATTGTCTTCATTTGTTTTTTGCCCTGAATGTGCTATGCAGTTTTTAAGATTGCACTTTTTGTGCAGTTGTTTCATCTACAGGAGAAATCTCTTTTTCTCTGTTCCTTTTCTGGAGATCTTGATCTATTTTGTTTGCTTTGTGCACAATTTTCTCCCCAGCTCTTATGATTTGCTCACCTGTTTTCCCTCACTCAGTGTCCCCTTTTCCTTACACTTTGGTTCTGGGACCTGTCCTGTCTTACAGCAGTTCAGTCCCCATCCTTTTTGCCTCTGATTTCTTCTCCATTAGGGTATCCCAGCCTGGGGACCCAGATGGGGTCAATTCAGAAAGGTAGGTCAGTTCTGAAAGGTTAGTTTTGTGTAGCAAACAAAGACTGGATTGAGTGAGTGCACCTCTTGCCAACAGTTCTGCTGCAGTCTCTCTGTTTCATTTTTTTTATTCCCCCTGGGGCCTCTTTTTTACGTGGTACTCCTCAGCGGTTTGTACTCTACCCTGGGCCTCTGTGGAGTTGGGTCCCTGTGCCTGGATATGCTGGGTTCTAAATCGCTACTGTGAGTGGCCCTATAGTCTGCATCAGTGGCAGGAAGGACCCGAGCTATGTGACACCAAGTGAGGGGGAGGAGTCTGTATAGGTGGCTCTGGGAAGAAAAACCTCCTCCTTGCTCTAAGAGATTATTCCTCTTTTTTTTTTCAGTCCAGCATTTGTGGTGTCCTCCAGGCTCTTTCATCCTTCAGAGTTCTTATCAAGTGGGATTTGTCCTATTATTAGTTGAACTGAGGGAAGACTTTTCCAGCAGATGTCTTATGTTGCCATTTTGATGATGTCACCCTTTACCTATCATTGCTTTTTTTTAAAAGGCATTCTTATATAGGTTTTTTTTTTTAATTTTTAATTTTTTAATTTTTTGTTACATATCCCCCCCTTTCTGCTTGTTTTTGCTGTGTGTTCATTTTTTGTGTTCTTCTATGCCTGCTTTTTGTCTCCCCCCGTTGCGGCGATGCGCCAAGTCAGCTCGCCATGCAGGCGGCTTGCTCTGCTCGTGGGCGGCTCTGCTCCTTTTCGTGGGTGGCTCTGCTCCGTTCTCGGGCGACTTGCCCTGCCCATGGCAGCTCTGCCCCGCCCAGGTGGCTTGCCCCCTCAAGGTGGCCTGCCTGCTTGGAGAGGTCCCTGGGAACCGAACCTGGGGCCTCCCATGTGGTGAACCGGCACCCTATCCACTGGGCTACAGCCAGCCCCCTATCATTGCTTTTTTGTGCATTTTCATTTAGCACATGAAGTAAGAAGCGGAGTTACATAGCAAAAAGCCTAATACCATAGTAATGCCATTTATAATTAACCATATGTTTACCAGAGGTCTTTATTTCTTTTTGCTATTTTGGTCCACTGTCTGGTCCTTTCCTTCCTGTCTGTAGAACCTATTTTAGTATTGCTTGTAGGATAGGTCTAGTGGTAATGAACTCTCTCAGCTTTTGTTCATCTAGAAATGTCTTAATCTCTCCCTTATTTTTGGAAGAAAGTCTTTGTGGGTATAAAGGTCTTGATTGGCAATTGTTTTCCTTCAACACTTTAAATAGTCCATTCCACTGCCTTCTTGCTTCCATGGTTCCTCATGAGAAGCCTTACTGGGATTCTCTTATAAATAACTCATTGCTTTTCTTTTGCAGCTTACAGGATTCTCTCCTTATCTTTGCTATTTGATTACAGTGTGCCTGGGCCTAGTTCTCTTTGAGTTTATCCTTTTTGTGGTTCTTTCTCTCCTTGAATGTGCATATTCATGTCTTTCTTTAAATGTGAGAAGTTTTCTTCCATTATTTATTTTTTTAAGATTTATTTTATTTATTCATCCCCCACCCCCACCCCTTGTTGTTTTTGGTCACTATCTGCTTTCTGTGTCCATTTGCTGTGTGCTGTCTGTGTCTGCTCGTCTTCTTTAGGAGGCACCAGAAACTGAACCCAGGACCTCCCATGTAGAAGAGAGATACTCAATTACCTTAGCCACCTCAGCTCCTTGGTTTGTTGTGTCTCTCATTGTCTTTCCTCTTTGTGTCTGTTTTGTTGCATCAGCTTGCCATGCCTGCCCACCGTGCCAGCTTGCCTTCTTCAAAAGGCACTGGGAACCAAACCCAGGACCTCCCATGTGGTAGGCGGAAGTCCAATTGCTTGAGCCACATCTGCTTCCTCCATTATTTTTTGAATATTTTTTCTGCACTTTTCTTCCTTCCTTCCTTCCCTTCCTTCCCTTCCTTCCCTTCCTTCCCTTCCTTCCCTTCCTTCCCTTCCCTTCCTTCCCTTCCTTCCCTTCCTTCCCTTCCTTCTTCTTCTGGTATTCCCATAATGTGTATATTGGTATACTTGGTGGTATTCCTGAAGTCTTTTAGGCTCTGTTCACTCTTTTTTATTCTTTTTTCTTTCTGCTCTTCAGTCTGAATCATTTGAATTATCTTTTTTTTTTGAGATCACTGATTCTTTCTTCTGCTATCTCTACTCTGCTATTGAAATCCTCTAGGGAATTTTTCATTTTAGTTATTGTTTGCTTCAACTCCAGTATTTCTATTTGGTTCCTATTGAGAATCTCAAAGAAATTTCCATCTTATTCATTCATTGTTTTCTTCATATCCTTTAACTCTTTCACCATGTTTTCTTTTATCTCCTTCAGCCTTCTGGATCCTTTTCTGTTGTTGTTATTTTTCTTTTTTCAATTTTTGTTCAAGTTTTGATTTTTTTTTTTTTTAAGTCTTTGATGAGTGCATTGTCTGGTCTTCATCCTTGATGATTTCTGGGTTTTTATCTTATTGCTTTGGATAGGCAGTCATTCCCTGTTTCTTTGTTTTCTTGTATTCTTTTGTTGCACACTCTACATTTTAGTATTATAAAGTGTTAACTCTGGGAATTAGTACTTGAACTGCCTGTTCCTTATGTTTGTATCCAGCTCCTGATATGACCAAGGTTTTCTTCACTGCCAGGAGCTAATCAAAACAAACAAACCAAGGCAAAAATCACTTCTTACTGTCTTTGCAAGTTGGCTGTTCTTTGGAGGTAGTCTTCAGAACTTAGTCCTCCAATAAGAAGATTAGAACATAGCATATTCAACGTACAGGGTCCTATCTAAACTTATCTGAGCTTGCTTGGAATCACGGAGCCTGCATCTTTTCCTGGGCTTTTGCTTTTTAGCAGCCTTAGGAACTCTGTCATTTAGTTTACAGGAATTCAGGTAAATGCCCTTCTACTCCCTTTGACATAGACTTTCATCCTCTCCTGGGTGCTCTCTTGTATGACTTAATTTAGGTAGTTCTTTGCCACAGGTCATTTTCACTTAATTTTTTCTCACACTGTCCCAATTGTCTGCAAACTGTTTCTCTGCCCTCAGGGCAAACCCTGGGAGACTGAGCCTGGGACAAGTTCATCAGCTCAGTCCTGTAGACTTCTACCTGAGAGATTAGCCCTGACATACATACACCCCAATATGTGCACAGCGTCTACTCTACTACCTTTGGAATAGAGCCAGAGGCCCACAAGGTTTGAACAAGCTGGCTTTACTCTGCATTGTGGAGGGTTTTGGGAAGGGACCAGCAAGAGCAACAGGAGCTTTTCCATGGCTTTTAAAGCTGTTTTCTTGATTCATCACTTGCCCAGTTAATGTAGTGCTTAAACTGATTTCCATTGTTTTGAGGAAGGTTACTGCATTTATGATTCTTCTGCTGCCTTTTCTGATGTTGGAACAATAGCTGCCCTTAGAGCTATCCCCCAGAGATTTAAAGTAGCATCAGAAGCAGTGATTAGTTATCAGAGCACACTCCCCTGGAGTTTGGAGGACTAGGTCTTTGTGTCCCACCCCACTACCTGCAAGCTGCAGCAGGAGTCCCCACTGCTGCCTGCTGTGAGGCTGGAGGATGTGGGATGGTAGTCCCTGGAGGGAGGGTGAATTTCAGCAGTATTTTCCACAATTTATCAGCCTGTTTCTTTTTCTCCTCCCTGGATACTGCTCAGTGTTCCACTAGACTCTGGAGTTTCAAAATAGTTGATTCAGTCTTTTCCTGCCAGTTCAATAATTATTTTGGTGGAAGAACTGATACCTCAAGATTCCTACTCTGCTCTCTTCCCTGAATCCTCCTATTCCTATTCTTCCATTATATCTTGAAATTATTTTTTACAGTTCCCTTCTCTCCCTTTCCCTTTGAGCTGTCTAATTGTGTGGATATTAAGCAGCTTAAAGTGTTCCACAGTTGGATGATGCTTACTTAATTCCTTTTGCTCTCTATATTTCATTTTGTATATCCATTACTTATGGAATGTTTTTGTTGCTTTGTCTTCAGGTTCACTACTTTTTTTTCTTTTCCATTGTCTAATCTGCCATTGATTCTATCTAGTGTATTTTCATTTTTATCACACACATCTCTAAAGGTTTCATTTGGGTCTTAAAAAAAACACAGCTTTTCATGTATCTACTTAAGTTTTTGAACAGTTAAAGGAACTGTTTTAGTGTGCTTGTTTGCTAATACTATCATGTGTCAGTTCTGTGGTGGAGTTTTTTTGTTTGTTTGTTTGTTTGTTTGTTTTCCTTTTGGTTGATATTTCTCCTCATTGTGGGTCTAATCTTTCTGCCTCATTGCATACCTGGAAATCTTTGATTGCCAGATATTGTGAATTTTATATTTTGGGGGGCAGGATATTTTTGTATTTCTATACATATCCTTGAGGTTTCTTCTGGGTTGCAGTTAAATTGCTTGGAAACAATTTCAGTCCTTTGAGTGTTACTTTTATGAGTGTTACTTTTATGAGCTACTTATTCCCTGCTACTGAGGACCTTGTGAACACTCTACCTAGTGCCCTGTTAATTTTGAGTTTTTTCTTGTTTGCTTAGTAGAAACAGACATTATTCCCAGAGATCTCTGTTCCCTGCAGTCCTCCAGAATGGGTCTTTTTCTGGTATCTGGTAGTTTCCATATATGAGTACGTTGATCAGTACTGTGCTGGTTGCTCAAGGGGAACTCTCTACAGATATCCAGAATTATCTCTCTGTGCATCTCTTTCCTTTCTGGTACTAGGTCTTGAAAACTCTAGTTGTTTTAGTTTCCCCAGACTCTGAGCTTTGACTTTTCAACTCAGAGAGCCTGTGGGGTTCTGCCTGGGTTCCTTGTCCTTGTACCATTGGTTGGAAACTCTTTGAAAGCAATAAACTGGGGTTATCATAGGTCTCACCTTTTATGTTTCTTTTCTCTCAGGAATCATTGTCCTTTGTTGTCTGGTTTCCTGTGTCTTGAAAACTATCGGTTTATATATTTTGTGTGGTTTTTGTTCGTTTGTTTGTTTTAGTTATTTTAAACAGGATAAATCCAGTGTTTGTTAATCTATCTTGCCTAGAACTCAATGTCTTCTATCTTCCTTTTATTTTTATAGAAATAAGTAATTTTTTGTTATTGCTGTTCTTTGGAAAGAGTGAGTCATGAAAAGACAATTCCTGCAAATAATTATATCTGCTCAAAAAGAAAACTGAAAATTTAATATTGGGTCCAGTGGACTATGATGGTGTTCTGATGACTTCATAGTACATTAGTAAGAACTATTATTTCTATAGTTTACTACAGCAGTTTTTTTTAAGTGTGGCTCATGGGCTTTTGGTGGCTGCTGAAATTCTTTCAGAGGGACTGTGAGGTCCTAACTAATTTTATGCTTTATACTAAGACATTATTTGTCTTTTTCACTGTATTGACATATATATTGATGGTGTACTTAAAATGGATACAGTAGGTGATGCCTTAGCAGGAATCAAGGCAGCGGCAGCAAATAGTCACTGTATTCCTTACTTACAGGCACATTTAAAAAACAAATGTGACTTTCACTTATGAATGCCCTTTTTTTTTTTTTTTTTTTTTTGTTACATAGCCCCTCCTTTCTGCTCGCTCTTGCTGTGTTCATTTTTGTGCTCCTCCGTGTCTGCTCTGTCTCCCCTGGCTGAGGTGACTCGCCGAGTCAGCTCACTGCGCAGGCAGGCGACTCTGCTCCGCTCGAGGGCGGGCGGCTTTTTGCTTCCGTTCACGGGCGGCTTGCCCTGCCTGCGGCAGCTTTTTGTCCTGCCCATGGTGGCTCCACCCCACCCACAGCGTCTTGCTGTGCCCAAGGCAGTCTGTCCGCCCGGAGAGGTCCCCGGGAATTGAACCCGGGGCCTCCCAAGTGGCGAACCGGCGCCCTATCCACTGGGCTACGGTCGGCCCCCATGAATGCCCTTTTAAGAAGTAAAGCTTCTGGGCCCGGCCATATAGCCCAGTGGATAGGGCGCCAGCATACCACATGGGAGGCCCTGGGCCCGGTTCCCAGGGACCTCTCCTAGCGGGCAGACCGCCTTGAGAATGGCAAGCTGCCATGGGCGGGCCAGAGCCGCCGTGGGCAGGGCAAAAAGCTGCCACGGACAGGGCAAAAGCCACCACGGGCAGGGCTGGTCTCCCGCGAATGGAGCGCAGCCAGCCACCCGCGAACTGAAGCAGAGCCGGCCGTGAATAGAAGCAGAAGCCACCCACAAGCGGGGAAAGCTGCGCCTGCGCAATGACCGGCCTCGGCGCGTCCCCGCAACAGGGGGGAGGGGAGATATGTAATAAAATAAAATAAATCTTTAAAAAAAAAAAAAGAAGTAAAGCTTCTTAAGTGTATCAAACCTTGAACCTGAGTACTTGCCTTTTTAATATTCTTGGTGACAAAATGGGAACTGCACATAAGACAGTTTTTCTACATACCAAAATACAGTGGTTGTGTCAAGGAAATACATGTGCAATTGCTTAAGCTGCAATTTTTAAATTAACTGCTTTTATGTTGGGAACACCATTTTTATTTGAAAGACTAACAGACAAACTGTAGTTATTTAGACTTGCTATTTGGCAGACATTTTCTCAAAAATGAAAGAAGTAAGCCTGTGGTTTCAAGCAAATAATTAGAAATTTGGGAAACTTGTATTTGGTACCTTGAAATCTGTGGTAATAATAATGAATTTTTTAATATATATTTTATCATGGCATGTAACAACCTTAGAAAGAGCTTGCATAAGTCAGTGAAATATTTTCTTAATGAGCAATACATGATAGCATAAAACGTGCATGAGTAAAAAAAGAGCATTGCCACATTGCACCTAGCCTTTAAGAAAACTATAACTTTGCTGAATTTTATTGTGATAGAAGAGTATCCATAATTTTGTGAAAAATACTTCTTCCCTTTCCAACTGTATAACTATTTGAGCCTAGAACTTTTTCACATACTATACCCAGAACTACATATTACAATAGGTTGAATGCAGAAACAGGTATGAGAACCCAGCTGTCTTCCTAATAAGCCAAACATTAAAGATACTTGCAAAAGTGTAAAACAATACCACCATTCTCACCATTTTTGTTTTGTAAAATCTGATCATTTTGCATAAAAATGTTATTTATGTTAACATGTGATTGGCTTTTATTATTTTTAAATGGGCTAATAAATATTTTCCAATTTCTTAGTTTTAATTTCTAATATGGAAATTAAAGGTATATATAACCCACTTAAACACTAGCTCTTTGGGAGTCCTAAGTGATTTTTAAGAGTTTGA
>PVKH010003040.1:0-25701 GCA_004027955.1 Chaetophractus vellerosus | reverse complement strand
ACTGAAAAAGCCAGCCGTGACGGAAGCGGAGGCCGCCCACGGGCGGGGAGGGCCGCGCCTGCGCAGTGACCAAGTCTCGGCGCGTCACCGCAACGGGGGGGAAGGGGAGATATGTAATAAAATAAATAAATCTTTAAAAAAAAAAAAAAAAAAAAAAAAAACAAAATGTAAAACTGCCAAGTTCTATCCAGGCCTCATTTTGTACTTCATTTCCATATTCTCTATTGCTTTAATTAGAACTGACTTCATGCTTTCCATCATCATTGCTTACTTTTTGTTCTTTTCCACATATTCCTTCTCCACGATAAAAAAATAAAAAAATCTTTAAAAGCAATAATCTCAGCTGTTCTCCATCATTTCTGTTCCCCACACCATGTGCTTCCTCTTTCCATTATTCCACTGATTTTTTGTGTGTATTTATCAAGGCCTTAAGATAAGGAAAGTATGGCTAGTGTACAACCACATAATGAGTCTTGCAAAAAACTGTATTTTACCTCTGAGAAGCTTAGAGGTGAGGGTAGGAGCAGGAGCCAGCTCAAAAGGAGAAGATGAAGATTTGAATAAGATATATATATATATATTTTTCCCTTCATTCTGTTAATGTGTTGTATTACAGTGATTGATTTTCTTATGTTGAACAACCTTTGCATTCCTGGGATAAATCCCACTTGGTCATGGTGGAATTTTAATGTGCTGAATCTTTATCTGCATTGGTATTAGGGTGATACTAGCCTTATAGAATGAAGTAGGATGTCTTCCCTCGTCATTTTTTTTTTTTTTTTTTTAAGATTTACTCTATTTATTTACTTCTCCCTACCCCCTTGTTGTCTACATTTGCTGTGTCTGTTCGTTGTGTGCTGGTCTCCTTTTAGGAGGCACTGGGGACTGAACCTCCCACGTGGGAGGGAGACACCAGATTGCTTTAGCCACCTCCACTCCTTGCTTCGCCATGTCTCTCATTATGTTTTCCTCCTTGTGTCTCCTGTTGCATCATCTTGTTGCGTCAGCTTGCTGTGCCAGCCCGACATGCCAGCTCGCTATCTTGCTCGTCCTCTCCAGGAGGCACCGGGAACTGAATCTGGACCTCCCATGCGGTAGGCGGGAGCCCAGTCACTTGAGCCCAATCACTTGAGCCACATCTGCTTACCTGAGTAAGGTATTGGAGAATGTTTATTGCTGTTTGTATACCATGCTTGGTTGAAAATGGAGTTAGAAGTGTAATTGAGGAACAGGAAGTTAAGAGAAGTAGACTAGAGAGGTATTGGACAATTGGAAAGCCTTCTGCTTAAAGATATATAATCTTTTCTTCCCTTCCACTCTTAACTCACACCTACCATCAAGTTCTGTTAATTAAAATGCATGTAGTTTAACCAGTCTGTTTAAAAATGCAGATATCCTGTGATATTAAGTCTCATTCAGACCTTACGTGAATTATTCTTAAAGAAATTGCAGATAGGATTTTTAATTTTATTTGGGCATTGGAGGGAAGAGGGCAATCTCTAATGAGTAGAAAGGAGTTTGGAGGGACAAGGGTATCACTGCGTTCTTTTTTTAACTGGAGGAGATATTAGTGATGATCTCATTTATAGATATTGACAAGTTCAGGTCTTACACTTTGTTAGTGATGGAAAAGGGACAACTCTATCCATTGTTCTCTTTATAGCACTGTATTATTTTTGTACCATGGTGGCTTCGTAGTCATTTCTTGACTTGAATTGGGAGGAACAGGATCAAAGAGGAAAAAGGGACAAAAGGTAATTTGTGTAATGGCTCTCCTACCTCCTCCTTCCTTTCTCCTTTTATTATCAGCACATTGTAATATTCTGGATTTCCTTATTTAGAGAACAGATCCCACTTGAATGGCCAAGGATCTGTTGTATTGCCAATAGAAAAAAACCAAGCAAACACAAATATTAGACCTTTATTAAAGAGGAAAGCTAATAATAGGTATATTTAAAAGTCTTTCTGTGCTGTTTTATTTATGTTCACTGAATATACAACTTTTGAAATAACAAGATCACTTTTTGGCTAGAAAACTTGAACGGGTGGAAGGGGAGCCAAAACTGACTAGAGAATCAAGTGGTTTAGCGTTACTTTAAAAAGTTGAATGTACTTGAATTAGCAGGGCCAATGATATGCATTGTAGGGCACTTAAAAGATTTGGCAGATATCATTTCAGAGGCACTAGTAAATTACCATGCACAAGATGTGAAAAGGGCAGGGTAATGGTAGTACTTCTAAGCCACCACTTTTGTTAGGCTAGTGCTCTTCACCACCTCCCCCCAAAGCTATAGAAACAAAGAAGCTATACAAAACTCACTTTATTTGCATTGCATTGACCCTTGAAAACACCATTTACCCAGCCATACCCCATTTCACTTGTCATTTTCCCAATATATGCATTCTAGATATAAATCCAGTGTGGTTTAAAGGACTTGTATACCGTCTGTGGAAAACAGAGTAGAAGTAGGGCTTCCATTCACAAGGATTTCTAGAATTCAAGTTTTTAGAGTACTTTTAACATATTGATCCTCCAATCAATGTAGAATATCTCTGGTATACTGTGTAAAGAGAAAGTTAGGTCAGAAAAAGTTTGCATTCTTTGGATTCAGTTTGTATTAGTATTCAGACCCTGTTCATTTGTTTATGTTACTTAATCCATCTGCTCCCACAAAAGGATTTTAGATAGATTGTAATAGGATGCATAGTAATAAAACATTTTAAAATAATGTCAGAGAGTAAAAAATCAGATAAAGTTCCCTCTTCTACACATCTGAGGTGAAAGGATTACTTAAATGTTACATTTATCTGAGGTTTAATGGGTTATATGGTTGTTGTTGCTTAATGACAGAGAAGCACATTAGTTTTTACCATTTATCATGGTTATTTTTACACACATTGTATTAAGTCTATAAACTTTAGAGAGTATATGCATCCATGTTTATTACAGTGTTTAGCACAAGTGAACAAATGTTTGACTTTGATTTCTTTTGAGGTGGGTAACTTCTTTGGGCACTGAAATCTGAGAGAAAATTAGTCATTTGAACTCTTGTCAAAGAAACACAATAATGTAATTTATGGACAGTTATTTCAGTTGAAGTTTATTTTAAAGGATTCAAAACATTCTTCATATATCCTTTACTTGTATGGAACTCCAGTGAATCGCAACCTGTTTGGGAAGGTCAGGTTGGTATTTTAAGCAAATCATGAACCTTGGATTAAGGTGGATCCAGTTCTAGTCCCAGATCTACTGCTTTGGACTCTGTGACCATGGACTAGCTGTTTAACTTTGCTGAGCTTTAGTTTCCTCATTTGTAAAATAGAGCTAATGATACTTTTTCTCACAGCGATTACAAATAATTCAGTTCGTTTCTTTTTATAGAAAATAATATTTGGAGCTGAGCATAGGTTTTCCAGTTAGGCACACTTTGAATTTTGCTGTTTGACAATGGTCATTACCTAACACATCTAAGCCTTGATTTCCTCACTTTTATAATGAGAATAATAGTACATGTGTTGAATAATTGTTAAAACCTGAGATAAAGCACTTAGGTATTACTAAGTGCTTAATATAGTCATTATTAATATTACTATAATAAATAAAAACATTTTCATTGGTAACTATGTCAGTTTAGTCCAAATGAATTGAATGTTGGTATATTTGTCAGGAGTGGGTGACAAGACAAGATAGAGCTCTTGGCCAAGTGCCTACATTGCTAATACTTCAAATGTCTGACATGTAGGTTGCAAGTTTTCATCTCTCATAAAAACACAGCCATCAGATAAGAGGTAAAGGCCCTGCTTAATGAAAGTGATTGTGTGGATGATTTTGGAAGGCCAGCCATTATGCAGAATTATGATAGTCTTACACCATGGTATGAAAAACAACTTAGAAGCACATATTTGGGTAGTGCCATTCTCTCTTTATATAGAGGAAGTAGTGTGCTAAGGTACTAACTAAAGAAACCTACATATAGAGTTATAGAATTTAGAGTTGATAGTCCAATTTCCCACTTGGTGCAGAAATTCCCACTGGTAAATACTTCATTTATTTGTTATATGTGATAATGAAAGGATTTTACATAAATAAATTTTCCAGGTAAATAAGCTTGTTTCTTTAAGCACTGTTATATTTTCTTTTTTGTTTGTCTTTACCAAAATATAATTGTACTAGATAAATTAATCTGTGACTTGTTTTTTTTATATTTAATAGTCAGAATATGCTGATGTTTTCCTCTAATTTTAATGCCAGTACCCATAGTTTTACATACAAAAGACCATATCATTCATGTTTGTTTTAGGATAGTCTTATTTTCTTTTTGCTTGCTTCTTTCTGCTTGAGTCCACCTGCACAACTCTCTTACCTCAAAATAACTTGTGTTAACACTTGTGTGTGTCATTCTCTGTTTTCCTTCATTCTTAAATCTCTACCCAAACATTCATTTGTACATATATAACACACATTTGTACATGTACACACATTTTTGTTCTTTGGGCATTTTTGCTTAAAACATGAACTATATTATAAACACTTAACCTGTAAATGACTGCAAAGTATTCCACGACTTAGTTGTATCATAGTTCATTCAATCATTCCTCTGTTGAAGGGTGCTGTTTAAGCTGCGCTTCAAATAAAACATTTAGAATAGTTTTAGCAAAGCTAAAGTAAAAAGTTGTAGAATGTTGAATTCAAAGTGTCTCTAGGGACCTCAGTGCAGGAACATGGAATATAGACCTTCAGTAGTGCTGTGCCATTAATGTGACTAATAACTTCTTTCTGTTCATCAAGAGAGCATACATTCTTGTTTTTCTTTCTGATCTTAGATGGATTGCCTTTTCTCGATACTTAAGTTATTAGCTGTAGGTTTTTCATAGATGTTCTTTATCAGATTGAGGTAGTTCCTTTCTATTTCTCATTTGTTGAGAATTCTTATCAGGAATAGCTATTGAATTTTTTACTTGGTTTTCAGAGTCTGATGTGATGACCATGTTTTTTTCTTTGTAAGCGTTTTGTAAACATCATTTAGATCATGGTTAAAGTGGTGAAATGCACTGATTACACTACCCTTGAATTCCTTTGATAAACCAAATCTTGTTCATGATATATTATCAATTTTATGTATGTCTAGAATCAGTTTACTTAAAATTTTCAAAGAATTTTTGCGTCTATGTTCATGAGAAATTTTTACTGTAGCATTTTTTTCTTCTAATGTTTTTGTCTGGTTTGGGTGTCAGACCTCAGAATGGTGGGGGACGTGTTCCTTTTTCTTCTACTTTCTTTAAACATTTTTGTAGAGTTGTGTCAAATTCATTATTGATGCCAACTGAACCTGGAGTTTTCTTGGTTCAGCAGGTTTTAACTGTGAATTCAGATATCTTTGTTCTTGAGTGAGATTTGGTAGTTTGTTTTTCAACAGATTTATCCATTTTGTTGTCAGTTTTTGTCATGAATTTGTTCACAGCATTCCCTTATTAAGCTTTTAATATGTGTATGATATATAGTAAGGGCCCTTTTTCATAACTGACAGTGCTAATTTGTCTTCTTTTCCTGATCTTGGTTTAGATGTTTCTCATTGAATTTTTTTTTTAGAGGCCACTATTGATTTCATTGATTTTTCTTTAATGTTAATGATTTCTTTTATCTGTATAATTTCCACTTTTCCTGCTAGTTTGGTTCTAATTTGCTCTTTTCTAATCTAAGATGAAAGCTTATATTACTGATTTGAGGCCTTTTCTTTTTTATTAGTATTCAGTGCTCCAGTTTTCCCTTTAAGAGCTGTTTTAACTTAATCCCCCAGTATTATCTTTTCATTTTCATTTGGTTCAAAATATTTTCTCTTTTTCCTTGTGATATTTTTTTCCTTTAGCCCTTGAATAATATAGAATTGCTTAATTTTCAGATATTTGGAGATTTTCTGGATAACTTTCTTTTTGACTTTGAGTTTCATTCTGTTGTGGTACAAATAAATTTTGTATGATTTTAATTCTACTAAATTTATTGAGACTTGCTTAATGGCTCAGAATATTCCAGTTCGTGTGTAAGAGCCTTAAAACAATATTCTTCCATTTCTCTTCTCATACTTTGTGCTTTTGTGCTCAGTATTTTACTTCTAGACATTTTATTATAAACTCCATATAACCTTATTACTTTTGTTTTAAACTGTCAATTATCTTTTATTTTTATTTTTATTTTTTTTAAAGATTTATTTATTTTATTACATATCTCCCCTCCCCCCTGCTGCGGCGACGCGCCGAGACTGGTCACTGCGCAGGCACGGCTTTCCCCGCTTGTGGGCGGCTTCTGCTTCCATTCACGGCCGGCTCTCAGTTCGCGGGTGGCTGGCTGCGCTCCATTTGCGGCGACCTGCCCTGCCCGTGGCGGCTTTTGCCCTGTCCGTGGCAGCTTTTTGCCCTGCCCACGGCGGCTCTGGCCCGCCCATGGCGGCTTGCCATTCTCAAGGCGGTCTGCTCGCTAGGAGAGGTCCCCGGGAACCGAACCCGGGGCCTCCCATGTGGTATGCCAGCGCCCTATCCACTGGGCTATCCAGCTGGCCCCTGTCAATTATCTTTTAAAGAAATTTTTTTAATGAGAAAAGTGTTTTATATTCACTTACATATTTGTAATTTATGGTGCTTTTCATTCTTTTATTTAAGTTCAGATTTCCATCTGGTATCATTTTCCTTTTGTATAGAACTTCTTTTAACATTTATTTTATTGTGTAGATCTGTTTGTGATGAATTTTCTTGTTTTTTTTTTTTTGTTTGACTGAAAATATTTACATTTGGTGTTCATTTTAAAAAATATTTTTGCAAGGTAATGAATTCTAATTTGATAGGTTTGTCTTCCCTTACTTCAAATTTTTATCTTTGTTTTATCTTTGTTTCTTTTAATGTAACATATCTTTCCTCCTCCCACCCCCCACCTGCAGCAGCTCTTCAAGATTTTTCTCTTCATCTCTGTTTTTCTACCATTTGGTAATGATATCCTTTGTTTGGTTTTCTTCATGTTTCTTTAACTTGGAGTTTGGTGAGCCTCTTGGAGCTGTGATTTTACAGTTTTCATCAAATTTTGAAAAAATTCAGCCATTATTTCCTCAAAAAAATTTTTTTTTTAAATGTTCCACTGTGTTTTGTTCTTGGTCCCAAATAAGCATATGTTAGACCTCTAGATAGTGTCCCACAGGTCACTGGGGCTCTGTTTTTTTTTGTTTTGTTTTGTTTTGGTTTGGTTTGTTTTTTCCAGTCTTTTTCCCTGTGTTTTGTTTTGCAGTTTCTATGGTGATGTCGTTAAGTTAACTAAGCTTTCCTTCTACAGTATATAATTTGTTAATTCCATCTAGTGTGTTTTTTCATTCCATTTGTTATAATTTTCTTCTTCAGAAGTTCAACTTGATTTTTAAAAATCCTTTTTCTCTTAATATTCATGATTCCTGAACCTTATTGAACAAATGGAGTATAATATTTTTATTAGTTTTTTCCATGTCCTTGTATGCTAGTTCTTTCTCTTTTATAGCTTTTACAGATTATTCTTTTTATCATATATTTTGCTACTTTTGCATGTCTCGTTTTAAAATTCATTTTGGTTCATTTTGAATTTTTGCTTGGTGGTGCTAACATTTTTGAATCTCTTAAAATACTTTTATGATTTCTTCTGAAATACAGTTAACTTATCAGAATTAGTTTGATCCTTTTATGGCTTTGTGTGTATGTGTATGTGTGTGTGTGTAAGAATTTGACCATTATTAAGAGGAGTCTCTTAAGGAAAGTTTATCTTTTGACATCAGAGCTGGAGAAGGCTTTAATATAAATGATGGTAAGTCAGCATCTTCATAACTGGCTAAGGAAATAAGAGTCATTTATAACAAGGCAAGCGAGCTGCTTTTTTTTTTTTAATTGTGAAGAATGCCAACATAAATGCAGCATAACTGTTACAAAACAAACTGCTAAATTTGTACAAAAATCCTAGTACTTTCAAGCAGTTGTAGAGTCAGGCTTAATCTCACGTGGCCTCCCTGCATTAACAAGTGAGTTTTCTACAACCACTGGTCTCCAGTGGCAAATTTAAAAGCTAGCTCTGTTACATTTAAAATTAATTTTTTCTACCATCCATACCACAATTAGGAGGCTGCTGGTAACTCTTCTACTTCAAGAGGAGAAATAAAAAGTCCAATTTTTAAAGTAAGAGGATTGAGTTTATTTTGTAAAATAGTAAAAGAATTGGCCAGAAATTTATTAACATCTACTTAAAGTAGAAATAACACAGTGCCAAAGATTACATTTATAAACTTCATTTTGGGGAGATTCTGTTTACCTTGAGTTGAATAACACTGGGACCATGTTAGATTGGAAAGCCTTATGTTCTCAACCAAAATGAGAGAGGCCAATTTCCTGTCATTCTAGCAACTGAAGGGTAAAAGCCTTAATTAAGGTGGGCAAGTTTTTTTGTTTTTGTTTTTTTCCTATAAAAAACAAATAATGCAATAAGGTAGTTGTACATTCAAATTATTTTGTACATCTCTGCTCCAAACTGCCACAAATGTGGTACATTTTTGGCATCTACCTACCCAAGCCTGGAACAGAGTTTTCCAAGACTGGAGTGATCATGGCTTCATCACATGGGCCCAGGACAGCAGTTCATCCTATAACTGGGCCCTTAGAATTGTAGCCGACAGGCATAGATGTCTAGGCCTTTGCAACAATCAGGTCTCTTGTGATTTGAGAAGCAGCAGTGAGGGAACTCAGCTGAATCATCTCATTGGTGCCAACTGAGAATCTGTACTCAATGTCTGCCATTTTGGTCAATAAATGTATTTGAACTGAAGATGGAAAGTCACCTTTATGCACAAACAAGTGTATCTCTCTCAGGATATCATGTAATGCCAATCCCTTTAGGGTTTTCAAATCGGTAATATTCCTGTAGGCTGTGGTGAAGTCTTGACTCAACATCCAGTCCAGAATGTTGGCAATGTCTGACTTAAGTGGGTGCCCTGTGCAGATGTAGACAATCTCTTCTGTCACCTCCCCAAAAGCCATATTGGTGCTCTGTAAAATGTTCCCTTCGCATGTCTTCACTAAAAAGAGTGACAAGTGCTTTCATCCTGTCCTCACTTATATCAACTTTCTCTTCTACAGCTTGTTCCAAGCGGGTAACCACGAGCTCAGGAGTCAAGGGCCTAAACCGGAACCTTGTACACTGTGACTGCAAGGCAGGGATAACCTTTGACAGATAGCTACAGATGTGGCAAAACCTGGTATTCTCAGTAAATTTCTGAATCACTCTCCTCAAGGCATTCTGGGTATCTTGAGACTTGACATTGGCTTCATCCAAGATAACTAGTTTAAAGCCTTTCTTAAATATCGTCCTTGTGCTAGTAAAGCTCAGGATTGGTCCTCAAACAATATCTATTCCTCGGTTGTCTGACACAGTCAGCTCCAGGACCATGGAGTCAAGTTTTTTATCTTTGTATAGCTGGTTAGCACAGGCTAGGATGGTTTATGTATTTACTGTCCCCACAGGCCCATAGAGAAGCAGGTGTGGCAGTAGGCCTTCACAGATAAATTTTTGAATGGTACTTGAAATGTCCTGATAAGATGAGATTATTCAGTGTCTGTG
The DNA here is from genome assembly GCA_004027955.1 of Chaetophractus vellerosus. Taxonomy (NCBI): domain Eukaryota; kingdom Metazoa; phylum Chordata; class Mammalia; order Cingulata; family Chlamyphoridae; genus Chaetophractus; species Chaetophractus vellerosus. Next base: position 16,088 of record PVKH010003040.1, on the reverse strand, counting down.
GCAAGTATTTCTCAACCCAGGGTAGGTTTCTGCTCTTGTTCATCGCAGGCTGCTGCTGCTGTTGCTTGAGTGCTGAGTTCTCCATGGCTGGGTGGGGGGTTGCGGTGGCAGGGTCTGCTAATGGTGATCCTCACCATATGACTACAGAGCTTTTAAAGTTTTGTTTGCATGGTTTCAGGACACCCTTTTGTTTGAGGTTTACTGGGTCCTATTTCTAACCCAATACACTTGGATGGGCTGTATCGATGTCCCATTGTAATATATATTATGCCCAGTCTTGTTTAAGTTTAGGAGACTCTTCTGCATACTTTTTTGCAGTTTTTTCCTGGGCCTCGGGTAATTTTTCTACATGCATTAGCAGAGTAAGTAGATCTGTACGTAGCCAAGAAACTTCATGAAATCATTCTTTACCCACCTGAAGTGTTCTGTGTAGCGCTTATGTTTTGTTCTTGGAAATTCTAGCCTCTTTGTTCTTCCCAACCTTTGTGTTCTGTTTCTTCAACGCAGTGGGACAGATGGGCTGTGGTTTGGTTATTCCTCTTTATGCTGTGGCCTGGAAGCTCTCTCCGTGCTTTAAGCTTGGGCTATGGTAGGGTTTACCTCATCAATTTCTCTTCTCTCCAGGATCACTCTTCTGCTTGGTCTGTTGTTCTGTATCTGAAAATGTGTTTTGCATGTTGTGTGTTGTTTTCTTATTTTTTAGAGTGGTAAGTTATATCCAGTCCTTGATATTCCATCATAACTGGAAGTATAAGTTTGCTTGCATTCTTAAAGGATAGATATTTTTAGTGTATATAGAATTCTCATTTAACACCTTAAGTTTTTTTTTATCACTTGCAATGTGTCTTTCTATTGTGTTCTGATTTTCATCATTTTTGATGATGTCAGCAGTCATGTATATTGTTGTTCCTCTGTATGTAATGTTTCATTTTTCTCTTTAATTTTACCTTTTAGCAGTTTGACTAAAAGGTAGCTAGAGGTCACTGACAAATTTATCAAATTTGGGAACTTTTTATTTTTTAGGATTTATTTATTTGTTTATTTATCCCCTTCCCCCATTGTTTTGTGCTTGCTATTCTGCTTTCTGTATGTTTTTCTGTGTCTGCTTGTCTTCTCTTTAGGCAGCACCAGGAACCTATCCTGGGACCTTCTGGGGTGGGAGAGAAGCGTTCAGTCTCAGCTCCCTGGTCTGCTGCATCTCTTATTGTCTCTCCACTGTGTCTCTTTTTGTTGCATCATCTTGCTGTGTCAGTTCTCCGTGCGGGCCAGCACTCCGCATGGGCCAGCTCTCCTCTTGGGCCAACTCACCGCATGGGCCAGCTTGCCTTTCACCAGGAGGCCCTGGGAATCAAACCTTGGACCTCCTGTATGGTAGACGGGAGCGCAATTGCTTGAGCCACATCCATTTCCCTGGGAGCATTTTACTCATTATTTCTTCAAAAAACTTTTATACTTCATTTTTCTTTGCAGTTATTCTGAGATTCCAATGATATATGTGTTAGACATTTTTTATTATTTTTTAAACCAGGGGATTGAATCCGAGTCCTCCATATGGTAAATGGGAGCTCAATTGCTTGAGTCAGAGCCACTTCTTGTGTTAGACCTTTTGCTATGTCCCACATGTTAGGATGCTCTGGGTTTTTTTGTTTTGTTTTGTTTTTTAGTCTTTTTTTCCCCTCGTGTTTGTTAAATTGGAAAATTTCTGTTGCTCTATCTTCATGTCCACTGACTTTTTCTTCTCTATCTCTAAACTGCAATTTAGCCCATTCAGTGAATTTTTAATTTCAGCACTGTACCTTTCAGTTATAGAATTTCCATTTGATTTTTTTTATAGTTTCTATTTCTCTTCTGTAATTTCCTGTTTAATCATTGCATATTTTAATTTTTATCCTTGAGTATAGTTATAATAGCTACTTTTAAATCCATGTCTACTGATTACAACATCTGGATCATCCCAGGGTCAGCCTCCATTGATTGCCCTTTCTCTCGAGTGTAAGTAACATTTTCTGTTTCTTCATATTTCTTGTTGCTTTTTGTAGACATTGTGAATAATGCGTTGTAGAGACTTTGGATTCTGTTATGTTTCTCTGAAGAGTGTTTCTTTTTTTCTCTTTTTAAAGTATTTAAAAACTGACATTTAACTGGACTGTATTTAAACTTCAGATGTTGTTTTTCTTACAGTGGGTCCCATGTAAAATCTGTTCAGTTTTCTTTTCATCCTAGTTGGATTGCTTGGAGTCTGTTCCATGTATGTGTTGATCGTGGCCAGTCATATATTTGGGCAGAGTTTTATTTAGAGAATTTGGGGAGTATCTTCAATGACTCGTTTCCAGATTTTCCCCACATGCTTTCCAGCTGTGAAATGAAGGTTTGACCTCTGATTCTTTAAGCAGCAAGACTGCAGGTTTCTGTCAAAACTCTCCCCTCTCCCTTACATGCTGCCAGGACTACTGATAGGGGTTAGCCTCAGGTGAAGAACTGTGAAAAATTGGAATCTCAGTGCTGTTCTTCCATTTTATGCCTGCTTTGGATTATACTCTAGTGGTTTTATATAGTTGTTTTTATATTTTGTCCAGAGTGTATAAATGTTATTACAGGATAATTGAGCTGTTATGTGCTTACTTCATCATTATCAGAAGCAGAACTCCACTCCCCTGTCTTCTTGTTTTTTAATTGTAAAATGTTTGGTAAGTATAAAAAAGAACAAAGAAGAAAATAACACTTTTGTTGTCACCTCATGGAGATAATCACTATTAACATTTTAGTGTCAAATTCCATTCTTTCATTTGTGCAATATGATTAATATTTATTTGTATATTATTTTTTGTGATCTTAACATCTCTTAGTTTCAGTTTCTAATTCTGTAGAATGGGGATAATAAAATTAGATATAGGTATGTAACATTTATGTAATCTAAGTATTGTTTAAAAAATAAAAATATATTTTTTAAAATTACATATAAGATTTAGAGGAGATTAAAGAGTTAATGTGTGTGAGGCACTTAAAACTGTGTATGGAACCTAGTATTTATTTTTATAGAAGTGATATTATACTGTACTTCTGCTATTCTAATTGAGCATAATTGTATATGTGATTGTTTACTGTCATGAGTGAGACTCATCAGTTGTTAGATTTGCTGGTCCCCTCAGAGCAATTTGACACCTTTTTGACTTTTAGGTCCTAAGTCAGGTACTTGTCAAGGAAGAGCTTTTCGTCATGAGTTTTTGCTTCTACTGTTGGAAGTTTATTCTACCCCTAGACAATCAGTTTTCATTTTTTACAGCTGTCATAATACTCTTTTCTAGCCCTTTTGCTTTTCTTTTATATTTGCAGCTTATAATTTGCCCTGGACAGGGAACCTCCATAGCTAAATTTGTTTTAGTAATAGCTAAAATAAAAGTATATGTTAAATACATGACTTTGTGAGCACCAGAATCTGCCTTCATTTCTGTTGCATTTTAATTGAATTTAGGAGCCAGAATTATTATTTTTCAAAGCTTTATTTTACTAGAAAAGCATAGTACAGTTTTTTTCCCCAAATGGAAGTAATTCATTGGAGTAGATAGTTCCAGTGGAATGAAAAAAATCTTGCTTTAAGAATTTTCATTGAGTAGAATAATTTTTTTCTCTCTCCAAAGATATAAAAGCTTAACATTGTAAGAAATAGCCCCAGGTTTTTTTTTCCCCCCTCCTAATAGAAAGAATGTGAATGGTGTATCTTGAACATAAGTTTACTCTTTAGTCACATTTTGTTGTTTGTATATGTGTATCTATTCTATTTCTTTCTACAGTTGAGAGTTAATGAATAGTTTTAAACTTTCGCTAAGGCACCTCTTAAGCATTCGAGTTCCACTGTTGTTCACATCAGCTTTTTCTCTGCATGACTTGATGCTCGTAGTTCCTCCAGTGTACTTTCTTTGTCAACTTCTTAAATACACTTCTTTTACCACTACCTTCTCACCTTCCAGTATGGACTATAATTGAGAGAAGAGAAGGGTAAGAGCAAGAATAGAAGTAGTGAAATGTGAAATGAGACAGAATGAAAGGTGAAGGAGTAAGTGAATGTGAAACATCATGTTGATTGATGAGCATGGGCTGGGAGTATATCCTTAGTCATCTTGAACCGTCTGTCTTTTATATCCCACATCCACACCATCAGCAAATCCTGGCAGCTTAAACCTTGCAATATATTTAGAATTAGAAACTAATCACTTTTTACCCATCCTCATTGCTGGGACCTTGGTCCAAGCACCATTATCATAGCCTGGACAATTGCAGTAACTAAGTGGTTCTTTTGCTTTTACCTTTTTCCACCCAGCAGCATAAGTCAAATGATGTCATTCCTTTGCACAGAACTCTTCAGTGGCTCTCTATTTCACTTAGAATAATAATAACCAATGTCCATTCCATGAACTGAAAGGTTAAATATGATCTGGATTTCTTTTATCTCTCTAATCTTATAAGTAGCACTATCACCTATAATTAATTTGCTTCAGCCAAACTGCTGCTGTTTCTTGGAAGTTCCAAGCATATCTTGCCTTAGGGCTTTTGAACTTCTTATGCCATATGCTGGGAATGCTTTCCTCAATGTCTACTTGCCTATTTATTTCCCTGACCTTTTTTTAGATCTCTGCTAAAATATCATCTTATCAGAGAGGACTTCTCTCTGACTGTCCTATATAAAATGTAATCTCCTCCTACCCCACCATTCTTTATCCCTTTTTCCCTATATTATTTTTCTTCATAGACTGTATTACCACCTTGTATATTTTATATATGTATATGCATATGTATGTATATGTGTGCTTGCTTGTTTATTGGTTTCACTATCCACAAGAGCAGAAGCTTTATTTTCGGTTCACTGCTGCATTACCAGGGCTTAGCACCTTTTTTGAATGCATGTATGAATACATACAATGGGAAAGGACAAGACATAGTTGTGCTTATAAGTGAAACTAATAGGTATATTATAGCATTTAAGATTCTGTAGAGGTGTAGGGTGGTTAGGTAGGAACACCTTTGAGAAAGAAGGTATTAGAGTAGGCATGTTGGTGCTGAGGATTGATTAATTACTTGGGCAGATCGTTCTGTGTGAAGCCAGAAGACTTTCTGAGTGATTAATCTCCTCTTTAGCTATCAAGAACAATTTTTTTCTTTCCATTTGCCCATTTGATCTCATGCTCTGATTAGCTCTCTTTTGCGCTCTCTCTCTCTGTCTCTCTTTTTTTCTTTCCCCTTACAGAGTGAGCAAGTTTTCTTTTCCCTTTTTCCTGCTCTCTGGTTTCTTCTTGTGGCCAGTTTCCAGTCCTTTCCTGCTAGCTTGATTGTCTTCCCTCTTGTGGCTGGACCTTATCTCCCTGGCTTTTTTTTTTGTCAGGGAGGGCGTTGTATATGTGCACTTTTTCTCTGAATGCCGAGGGAGGACTTGTCAAACTGACAGATGGTATGACTACTGGTTGCCACTTGACATGGAGAACAACACCTAAAAGTCTGCATTTGCAGCTGTGGGCCTTCAGGAAACTCATGTAAGAGGCTGTACTTTATCAAGTAGAAATAACCATATTCAATCGTTGATGAACATTTGTATATGTATGATGTTAAAATGTATCCTTAGTCTAAGCTATATTTCTCCATCATGATGTCCATGCTAATTTTCTTTCATAGATCTTTTTTATAGGAGATAAGAAATATAGAAAGTATTTTGAAGACTAGTGTCTAATGAATTAGGATATATTATTTCATTCGTTTGTTGTCTGTGCTACATTTTTTTATCTCCCTCCCCTGTTTTGACACCTGTAGTGGCTCCCTAGTGTCCACTAAAATACAATTCTTCAAACCAGCATTTCAGACAATTCACACTATGCCTCCAAACCTTTTTTTAAAATAAACAAATCAATTTTATTGATATGTATTAATAAAGCATAAATCCATCCAAAGTGTATAGTCAGTGGTATTTGGTATAATCACATAGTTGTGCATTCATCACTTCAATACATTTTAGAGCATTTTTATTATTCCAGTAATAATAATAATACTCAAAAACAAAAACCAAGTAACCATACAAACAAAACTCAAGACCTCTCAATCTCTCTGTGCTTTCCCTGCCATATATAGCTGCTATTCTGGTTCCTTCTCTCTAGTTTATTTGTATTTATATTTTGTAAAAATAGTCTTATATATGCAATATCACCTGTATTTGTATTTTATCCAAGGTTTCATGGTGTTATACAATCCCATGTTACATTTTTTAGCTTTCCTTCTAGTAATATTCATGTCCTTAGGCTTTCCCTTTCAACCACTATCATACCCATGTAATAGCTCTGGTAGTCACAAACACTGTGATGTGTTCTCAACATTTCCATTCATTTCCAAAGATTTATAAGCAAACTTTTAACCAATTACTCTTACTATCAACTTCTTCTCATATTTTCTAAATATTTGTCCACTGGTTTTATAAAAGGTTCATCAGAGCCTTGGGCATTCCCTTGGAGATGTAGGGGTCAAGGTGGCAGAGCTCTTGTCTTTCTCCTTCATTCAGAGCTGTTAGGCTTTAATATCTTTTGCCTGTTTGGCTCTCTTTAAAATAGAATTCTGTAACTGAAATAAAAACAGTCATTCCATTTGTCTGATCAAATGATTTGTCTGTCTGTCTCTGTCTTTCTTTTAAACATGCACATTTGCATACGTATACTCTCTCAAAGCCCTATACTCACACTTGTTTACTTTTTTCTGTAATTCCTTCTACTTGGAATGCTAATGTCTCCACTTATTCATTTATCTAGTAAGTTTTGCTGGTTAGTTGGAAAAGTGTAATTATTTTACACATTTTAGTCCTCAAGAACTTCCAGGAAACTGGTAATTAACTGTTTTACATGATTATAAGCCTTAAGGTTTAATACATGTTTTGTTAACTTTGTGACATTATATACTTGATGGTCAAAGACAAAGAGATATTTCTCTTAAAAGTTAGAAATATCAAGTATTGAGTTTGGCTCAAATTTTTTCAGTGAACGTGTGCTTCTAAATTATTGATGAAATTTAGAAGGAGAGTGTAGTTCAGCATGCAAATAGTTGTACCTGTGAGCTTTTCTTTTTTAACAATACATTGTATATGAACCCTAGACAAATTACACTGTCTCTGATTCTTTTTCTTTTATTTATCCAAATGCTGTTTTGCAATCCAACTCCTTTCTCCTTATCGCCTTGATGAAATGGTGCCATAGAATTTCTTTTTCTAAACTGAAAATTTTGGAATTATGTTACAGCTTTAAAAAATATTTTTCTATGGTGCTGGGAGAAATGGATATCCATATCCAAAAGAAAGAAAGAAGACCTCTATCTCTCACCATATACAAAAACTAATTCAAAATGGATCAAGGACCTAAATATAAAAGAAACAACCATAAAACTCCTAGAAGAAAATGTAGAAAAACATCTTCAAGATCTTGTGGTAGGTGATAGTTTCTTAAACTTTACACCCAAAGCACAAATAACAAAAGAAAAAAATAAATAAATGGGACCTACTCAGAATTCAATACTTTTGCACCTCAAAGGACTTTGTCAAAATGGTGAAGAGGCAGCCAACTCAATGGGAGAAAATATTTGGCAATTACATATCCGAGATGGGTTTAATATCCATCATAAAGAGATCATAGAACTCAACAATAAAAAGACCAACAACCAAATTTAAAAATGGGCAAAACATTTGAAAGGATAATTGTTCAAAAAAGAAATACAAATGGTGAAGAAACACATGAAAAAAGTTCAACCTTACTAGCATTTAGGGAAATGCAAATCAAAACTACAGTGTGATATCATTTCACATCTATTAGACTGGCCACTGTTTAAAAAGTTGGAAAACTAAATGTTGAAGAGGATGTGGAGAGATAGGAACACTTATTCACTGTTGGTGGGAATGCAGAAGGTACAACCACCGTGGAGGACTGTTTGGCAGTTCCTAAGGAAGGTGAATATAAACTTGCCATGTGACCCAGTAATACCATTACTAGGTATATATCCAGAAGAACTGAGAGCAGAGACATGAACAGACATCTGCACACTGATGTTCATAGTGGCATTATTCGTGATTGCCAAAAGTTGGAAACAACCCAGGTGCCTATCACCTGATGAATGGATAAACAAGTATACACATGATGGCAGTGGTAAGAAGAAATGAAGTCATGAAACATGTGACAACATGGGTGAATCTGGAGGACATTATGTTGAGTGAAGCAAGCTGGACACAAAAGGACAAATACTGTATGATTGTACTATTATGAACTAAATATATTGTGTAAACTTATGGAGTTAATAATTAGAATATATAGGTCACCAGAAAATAGAATGCTGTTAAGAGAATGGAAAGCTGAGGTTTAATCTTTGCAGAATTGGTAAAAAGGTTGTAAATCTTTGGAAATGAATAGAAATGATGAAAGCACATCATAATGTTTGTAACTAGCAGAGTTATTGTATGGGTATGACAGTGGTTGAAAGGGGAAGTCTAAGGTCATGTATATTACTAGAAGGAAAGCTAAAAATTGTAACATGGTACTGTATATGACAGTAAAACCTCATGTAAAACACGAATATGGGTGATATTGCATATATAAAACTTTTCACAAAATATAAATACAAATATATTAGAAGGGAAAAGAATAGCAGCTATGTACAGCAGGGGAAGCATAGAAAGATTGACAGGTTATGAGTTTTGTTTTTTGTTCATTATTATTATTATTGGAATATTGAAGGTGCTCTAAGAATGAAGTGATAAATGTACAAATATGTGACTACACTAAATACCACTGATTGTACTCTTTGGATGGATTTATGCTTTATTAATATGTATCAATAAGATTGATTTGTTAAAAAATATATATTGGTCTCCTATCTTAGTCATAAAATACTGAGTTCTATAGGGGTGCTTTGATCCACATCTACAGACATTTTCTTTGGTTATACCTAGTAGGCAAGAAGTGTATTTCATAAAGAGAGGTCTTTCATTTACAGACACTTTTAAAACTTGTTTTTGTGTCTTGAAAATTGGGTGTTAATGATGTGATAGTAATTATTTTATATTTAGAAATTTTCACTGTAGAATGTTAATATGTAAATATTGCCCAGCGGTCTGTAAGGAATAGGTGTTACTGGTGTCAAAACATTCAAAATCTTTTTTCTTGGAAAACCTGTAGCTAAAGTGGTTCTCAGCTGGAGGCAATGTTGCTTCAGGGGTCATTTGACAATGTTTGGAGACATTTTAGGTTATCATAACTGAGGAGGCTGTGTTATTGGCATCTACCGGGTAGAGACCAAGGATGTTGCTAAAGATCCTACAATGCATAAGACAGTTCTTCTTCAACAAAGAATTATCTGGCCCAAAATGTCAGTGGTACTGAGATTAAGAAACCCATCTTCTACTTTATCTAAAAGTATGTATGTATGTATGTATGTATGTATGTATGTATTTTTCAAAAGATTTTCTTTAATAATAGAAGAAACCCACCTTCACCTTACCTAAAAGTATTTATTTTACTTATAAGAGAAATAGTTTCATATTAATCTTAATGTATAGACCAACAGATTTGGAGAGTCTTTTTCCTGATAGTACCTCTAAAAGGGTTAGAAGTGCTTCGTACCTTAGAAAAGACCAGATCTTTAACAAAAGAAAAGGAAGCTGCAATCATAAATTAGCTGGGTTGTTTTGTTTCGTTTTGAGTTGGCCATCTGTATCATTGGGATGAAATGAACACAGAGTGTCTTAGTAACAAAGTTACTAAGTTAGTTTCTTGTTAACAAACGTCAAATTCTAGATCTCTAAGACCCTGATAATCAGCCTAGGGCAGCTCAGCCTTACTCCAGGGTCCATATCTAACATAATAGATCATAATTATTGGAAGAATTATTCCTCCTTACTGCAAAATGTGAAACAAACCAACAAAAGATTCATAAAGAAAATACCTTCTCTCCCTCTCCCTGCTTTCTTGTCCTCCAAACACAGTGTTAGCAGTTTGGTGTATATTCTTCTATACCATTCTCCATGTTTATATAAAGAGCTTTTACACACACATGCACAAATACACACATATCTATGTATATATGGTAGTTTAGGTCATTATTTTTACATACTTCTCTGAGACAGGCTTTTCTCACTTTATTTACTATATAACATTCCCTGGTTAATTCATGTAGAGCTTGACTTTTTTTTTAATAGTTATATGATATTCTATAGAGTTAATGTTTCAGAACTTACTGAACGATTCCCTTTGATATTCAATGTTTTCTTTTTTTAAACCACTACAAATAGTAATTACAAGTACATATAAGCTGTGTTGAATTTTTTTCAAAATTTGAAATTAGTAATGTTTAGTGCAGAAAAGTAGTAATGGGAAGAATCACAAATTGTTTATTTGACTTTGGACTATTTTAGGTATTTTATATTTGATCAAATTTGTATTGTTTCACAATTCTCCCACTGCTCAGCCTGGCTGGACCAATGCCTTTACCTTGTTTAAGGGAGATTGTATTGTTAGCTAAAACAATAAGATATAACAAAAAAACTTATAGGTCAGGGGAAATAGAAAAATAGCATAGAAATTAGCAAGATAAATTGTATTTTAAAATATTGGTTAAAATTTCAAAAGATCAATCAAGGCAAAGAAAAACTTGTTAATTGTTCTATGGATAAAATGATTCTAATATTGACTGTAAACTTATTCAGACAGCTGTCAGATTCAGAATGTGATTTTTATTGTTATGATCTATTTGTTTATCTGAATGAAGTACTTATACCTTTAGGTACTGAGTATTTTGGATTCATTGCTCTGCAAGGCAGAATGGTGTAAGAATAGGCTGGATGTATGAATTCTAGTCCTAGTTGTTCTTTTGTTGACTACTTGTATAAATATGCCAAGTTTTCACCTCCTGGAATCTTTTCTTTTCCTCAGTATAAACTAGTTTCTTTCTAAAGTTTTTCAGTCCTAAAATGTTTTGATGTATTACTTTGCATATTCTTTTAAAGAAATGTAAAGAAAGGTAATATAATCATAAGTATATTTTAAAAAGCTCTGTCTTCAGGTTTAAATTTCCCAGACTGATTGCAGTGTAGATCAGCAGCATTGCAATGCCAGATGAAAACTAGAGATGCTAAGTACATTTACATAAAAGTACTTTGAAAGATTTTAGGTTTTTAACCAATATTTGGTAGTGATTTGATTAGTAGTATTTGATTATGTGTGTGTGAGTGTGTGTGTGAATCATCAGCCAAGCAAACTACTGTCTATCATAGATATTTTATAAAGAATCACTTATTCTCATTTATTCTCCCCCAAAAGACATTTGAAACCCCAGTGTACATAAATAAGTGGCAGAGCTTGAAACTTCAGTTATCCAGTAGTTTTTAACATAAAATCATACCAAAATACTCATTAACACATTTGCATATACTGTGTAAGTTAAGAATATGAATTATCTAGTAGTGAGCAATGCTGCATTAAGTTATTCTTGTGTTGTTGGTTCTTATGTTAAGAATACATTTTCAAAGATGATATTGTTTCTGAATATACAGACTGGGAAATAGTGAATGTTTATTATGTTGAATAAGGGTTATTGAGCTCTGCATTTTGAAGGTGCTGTACTTAATGAAACATTTTTATGACAGTTTAGCCTTTTCAGTTGATTGAATTATGTTGTATCTTTTGTAATTCTGTTTTTCAAAATATTCTTAATGTCTTAACTAGGAAAATATGGTTTTGGAGATATGTTTGTATGTCATATGTTGTTTACTGATTGTATATATATAAATAGAATTAGTGATTTGGCAAGTGAGTGCCTCTGTGCTGCCCCATCACGCCAAGATTTGTATTTAGCCTGTAGTCTTAGATTATTATCATGAAGCCAAATTTATTTTCATAATTATGCCTAACAGTTCTATGCAGTGATTATTAGAAGGATGTGGTTAATGGAAACAAATTTCAGATGGCGATGATAATATTCTTTCCCAACATTAACAATTTTGAAGTTGAATTTCATGCCTCCTCCCTTATTTGTAAGTTATTAAGGGGTTTGAATCATAAGTCTTCATAAAGTTAATATTGTAATCTAGGCAATTGAAGAAACAGGTTACTTCTAATGTAATCTCAGAAATTAGGGTATGTTAAAAAAAACTTATTTTGTAGATTAAAGCTCTCCCTATGTTACATTAAATTTAATAGCATTGATGTTCTGCTTGCTTTATGAAACCTTTTATTACAAACAGTTATGAATATGAACATCGCATTTGACTACTGATGAACAGAGGGAAAAATCTAAATTAAAACTTTAAATACCACTATTTAATTACCCAAATGGCTTTGACTGTGTTAAAGAGTGCCTGGGATTATTCTGTTTTTCAATTTGTTTTAATGCTTCCTTGGTAAAAGCTGATGGATTCCCAAGCCCATTGCTGTCACTGATGAACTATATAAAGATAAATGACATTATGGTAAATTCCACTTAATGACACATTTTTAATTTTCAGAACACAGACATTTTCAGGCTAGTGAATGGAGGCTAATTACTTCAAGATCAGAACAAAATAACTCCTCATTTCGAAAGATAATAGAAAAGAAATGTTGCAGATTAATGATGCTATTTATCTTTAAAGGAAAAAATTTTTATCTTTATCCAGATAGCATAGCTCCCTGAGGAGCTTGGTTATAAAATGAATCTGAAGTCGCAACTTAATAGGTTATTAAAATTGTTTGAGTGCAGGCTCTCCTGCTTTAGTCTTTCCATAAATTTAAATTGAAGGTCTGCTGTATTCAAAAAGGAGCAGCTTGTTTATGAGGCCAGAGGGAGCAACACACGTTACTGACAAAAGATGCCCTTAGCCTCATTCTAATATCCTGCTTCTTTATTTCTCTGAATGAAACTCGACTATTTGAGAAAGTATTTTGAAATTTTGCTACCACTCTTGATACCTAAACGGCAGGACCCACTTGCATTTAATTTAAGATTATAGTAAAAATGAAAGCTGTAAATGCTCAGTCTTTAATAAATGCATACAATGCAATTGGTAATCTGATCTAATTGAATCTCTGTGTGTGTATATATATATGTATCTTTTAAACATTTTAATTTTGTTATCTGAGGTAGGGGAAAATATCTTGGCCTATGAGGGTGTGTTTTTCTGGTCACAGGAATTAATGTAGGAATTGTTCGAAGAATCATTATTCACAGTTAAAGGATTAGCAATAATCCTTTTGCTACACTCCCACACAAGTAACAAAGTAGTGACAGAGAATATTACTTGATCATAAGCTTTAAACTGTTACTCACATCCTAAACTCCTATCTTTTGCTCTAGGTAATATAACTATTATTTCTTTACTAATGATGCCATATAGCATTTTCTGTCATTTTCATTCTAGTCCCTTACCTAATACATGAATTGCTTATATATTGATCATATTTCTGAACCACAGAGAAATGTTGGGAAACATGAAAAAAAAAAAGTTTTTTTTGCATCTGAGAGAAATCTCAATGTACCATTGTTAGTCATTATTTTACCTCTTTCCAATTGTATTTGCTCTAAATATTTAGAAAACCAGTGTTTTATCTCATAGGAACAGCAGTGTACTGATTGCCCACTGAATCATTTTTATTTAGAATGTTAAGACATTTCTTAGAATGGTCAAGAAAGGAATTCTTTCTACATATGTATGCAGTATGCATTTGATTTTATATTAATTGCTATGACAGCCTCCTCTTTATTTCTATGTTCTTGTGTAGGTAGTTTTGACTCTGTAGGTAAGGGGTAATTTCTAATAAATGATTTAAAATAACTGAATCTGAAATCAGGTAGCCAGCCATATTGACTAAAACCGAGGGAAAGTCCTAAAAAACGCACTTGGCATTGAAGCCTCTTGTCTCACTGTTGTTAATATTTAGGGCTTAATTGTTACTATTTATTATAAATTTCTAGGATTATCTCCTACCAAGCATTCTTTATTCGCTGCAGGTGTATCCATCTTACAGTGACTTAGGGAGAGAGACTGATAAGAATTGTGAAGGTTATGTTTTATTGTCAGGGATAATCTTACCGTGGAATCACAAAGAAGCCATATATATATATTGGGGTGGGGGGAGTGAACCCATTATAGATGGGACTTTTGAGGATGTTGTGGTTTTTTTAATGAATTTTATTGATACATATTCCATTACACCAATAATAATAATAAACAAAAAAAAAAACAAACAAAAACTCTACTCCTTAATAATTACCTCTCAATATCTCTCTCTCTCTCTCTCTCTCTCTCCTTCCCCGCTGTACATAGCTGCTATTCTGTTTCTGTCTCTAATTTATTTGTATTTGTATTTTGTATAGCTGGAGTCAAGCCATATGTAGTACCTTTTGTCTAGTTTGTTTTACTTAGTATATTTCCTTTTTTTTTTTTTACCTTTAATGGAAAATTGTTATTAAATTACTATACACTTCTCTCCATAGTTTGCTTTAGTTTGTATTTTTGCCTGTTATTAACATTTTGTATCATTAATGTACACTTGTTCTGTTTCAAAGGAACAAGTCTTATATATGAATTATCACCCAGTCATATTTCACATAAGGTTTCGCTATACTACCCAGGCCCATGTTACAATTTTTAGCTTTCCTTCTAGTAATATACGTAACTTTAGACTTTTCCTTTTCAACCATTATCATACCCTTGTATTAGTACTGCTCGTTACAAACATGATGTGCCTTCACCAGTTTATGTATTTCCAAAGATTTCCGAACAACCTTTTTACCAGTTCTGCACAGATGAAGCCTCAGCTTTCCATTCTCTAACCGCATTCTGTTTTCTGGTGCCCTATATTCTAGTTATTAACCCCATGAGTTTACACAATGTATTTAGTTCATAGCAGCGCAGTCATACAATATTTGTCCTTTAGTGTCTGGCTTGCTTCACTCAACATAATGACTTCCAGGTTCATCTACATTGTCATATGCTTCATGACTTCATTGCAATAAATTTTTAATATCAAAATATTTTGCTATGTAATGATCTTCTGACTCCTAAAAAAAAACCCTGTAAAAGTAAAAAGAAATAAGTATATTTTTGCATAGGAAAGAAGTATCAGTAATTAATCATGTGCATTCTCTAAAACCATTTTCAAATGTGGCAAGTAATGTGTGCTATAAACCTATGTGTTATTTGTCAGTGACTTGGGGGTTTTGTGTTTTAATATATCTTGGTCATTTAAAAATTTTTAAATAATTTTTTGGAAATCAAGCAACCTTTAATCAAACATATAACTATATATCACAGTAATAAATTCAGGAACTATATTTGCCATATTAAAAATTAATCATTTTTACAAAATTTAACTAATTATAATGGATACTTCTTAGAATGCATGTAATATGTTGTCTATGTGATTTTTAGCCTTAAGCTCAAAAGATAACCATATAGTTTGTTGGGATAATGAACACTGAAAATGTTCTAGAATGTTAATAATGTGTCTAAGCTCCAATTTCATTATTCTTGATTATTGCTAATTATTTTAACTTTCCAACAATATCTTCTTTCTCTCGTTCAGCAAAGGTGGAGTTCATTCTATAGACATTTATATGCAACTTAGGCAGAGAAACTGTCAGGAATTGTCAGGGTTATGTTTTATAGTAAGAGGTAACCATACAATGAAAATAAGTGATTTTTTTAATATGCAAGTTTTCCCTTCCAGTGATTACGGTCTTGAATAAATATTCCGTTTGTAAAATCACTGCCTATGGACTATTAGCATTTATTTCTTTGATATGTACTTTGGAAATTCTACTTTAAAGCACATTATTGATCCTTAGATGTAACCCTCTTTTAGTTCTTTTTGGAAGATTATGATAATCTACCAAATCAGCATAGACCTGTAAAAATTGTATGGAAAAAGGGACAAATTTAAGTTCATTGAATTGCTAATCATGATTTCATAGCAGTGATCACCTTAGTCACTGTTCTACTCCTTCAAATTTCTGGAATCAGTTTACGTGTTTTAGGAACAGTAACAGATGGATCTAAGAATGAAGACTCTTAATGAGCAAAAAAATATTTTGTGGATTTAAAT
>PVKH010003039.1:0-25703 GCA_004027955.1 Chaetophractus vellerosus | reverse complement strand
CAGTCTTTTAACATTTGGTACAATGTTAGCTGTGGGTTCTTATCATGTTGAGGAAGTTTCCTTCTATTCCTATTAATCTAAGTGTTTTATCATGAAACGTTGTATTTTTTGAAATGCTTTTCTGCATCAATTAAGATGATTATGTGTTTTTTCCTTCATTCTGTTAATGTGGTGTATTACATTAATTGATTTTCTTATCTTGCATACCAGGGATAAATCTCCCTGGATCATGCTGTATGATTATTTTGATATGTTAATGTGTTAGTCTTTTATTCAGGATTTTTGTATTAATATTCACAAAACATATTGATCTGTATATTTTAATTGTGGTATCTTTATCCAGCTTTGGTATGAGGGTGTTGTTGGTCTCATAGAATGAGTTAGAATGCATTCCTGCCTCTTCAAATTTGGAAGAGTTTAAGCAGAATTTAGATAAAGTCTTCTTGGAATGTATTCCCCTGTGAATCCCTCTGGTCCTGGGCTTTTTTTTTTTTTAATTGAGAGGTTAATCATTACTGATTCAGTCTCAATACTAGTCATTGGTTGTTGAGATCTATTTCTTTTTTAGTCAATTTAAGTAGTTTAAGTGTTTCTAACAGTTTGTCCATTTCATCTAGGTTATCTAATTTATTGACATACAGCTGTTCATAGTATCTTCTTACAGTCATTTTTCATTTCAGTGGGTCAGTGGTAATGTTCCTTTTTTCATTTTTGATTTTCCTCATTTGAAGCCTCACTCTTTTTATTCTGTGTCAGTCTAGCTAGGATTTTGTCAATTTTGTTGATCTTTTCAGAAAACCAACTTTTGGGTTTGTTGATTCTACTGATTTTTTAATTTCTATTTCTTTTATCTCCTCTCTAATCTTTATTTCCTTCCTATGCTCACTTTCAGTTTAGTTTGTTCTTTTTCTAGAACTTCCATTTTTGAGGTTAGGTCTTTGACTTGAGGTCTTTCTTCCTTTTTAATATAAACATTTAGAGTTATCAATTTCCCCCCAAGCACTGACTTTGCTGTATCCCATAAGATTTGGTATGTTGTATTTTCATTTTAATTCACTTCAAAATATTTCCTAATTTCACTTCTGAGTTCCTCTTTCATCCATTGTTTCTTTAAGATTATGTTGTTTAACTTACACATACCTGTGAATTTTCCATTCTCCCCCTGTTGATTTCTGACTTCATTCTGTTGTAGCCAGAGTATATACATTGTATGTCTTCAATATTTTTTTTAATTTATTGAGATATGTTTTGTTTTCCAACATATAGTCTATCCTGTAGAGGGTTCCATCTACACTTGAGAGGCATATGTTTTCTGCTTATATCAGGTTCAATTTTCTATATATGTCTGTTGGTTCTAGTTGGTTTAGTATATTATTCAAGTCTTGTACTTCTTTATTGAAATTCTGATGAGATTTTCAATCCTTTATTTAGAGTGGTGTGTTAAAGAAGTCTCCTACTATTCATGTAGAATCATCAATTTCTCCCTTCAAATCTTAGTATTTGCTTCATATATTTTGGGGCTTTGCTATTAATTACATATATATTTAAAATTTTTGCATCTACTGTTGAATTGTTCCCTTTAATGGCATTTAATTATTTGCCCCATTATGACTATTTTTTACTTAAAATCTGTTTTATCTGATATTAGTATAGCCACTCCAGCTCTCTTTTGGTTACTACTTGCGTAGTGTATTTTTTCCATCCTTTCACTCTCAACCAACTTGTATCCTTGAATTTAAGGTGATTCTCTTGCAAGACAGCATGTAGCAGTGTTATGCTTTTTTTATCCATTCTGCAAATCACTGTCTTTTGACTGGAGAGTTTTAATCCATTTACATTTAAAGTCACTACTGATAATACAGGACTTTCTTTTGCCATTTTGCCACTTTGCCTTTGTAAGTCATATGTTTTTGTCTCTCACCTCTGTTAATGCCTATGTTCATATTTATTTGTTTTGTGTGTGTGTGTGTTGTACCATACTGAATGAATTCTCATTTCCATATGGATATATTTTTCATCTATTTTCCTTCTACTTGTCATGGAGTTAAAATTTAACATCCTAAACATATAAAAATCAAATTTAGTTTGACACCATCTTAACTGCAATAGTATGCATATATACATTTCACAAACCCCTCTGTAACATCACCAGTTTTTGTACTTGTTACCACTTAATCTTTGGATATTGTATATCCAAAAGCATAGATTTATCATGCTTTTATTCATTTGAATTTTAGCAACTGTAGGAAGTAAGAAGCGGAAGTACTTACCAACAATACAATACTGGCATTTATAATTGCTGAAATGGTTACCTCTACCACAAGTCTTTATTTCTTTATGCTGCTTGAACCATTGTCTAGTGTCCTTACATTTCAGTCTGAAAAACTTTCTTTCACAATGCTTGTAGGGTAGGTCAGGTAGTTATGAACTCCCTCAGCTTTGGTTTATCTGGGAATGTCTTAAGCTTTCCCTCATTTATGAAAGAATGTCTTGCAGGATACAAAATTCTTGGCTGGAAGTTTGTTTTCTTTCAGTATTTTAAGGTTTCAATCCACTGAATTCTTATCTCCATAGTTTCTGAAGAGACATTGGCACTCAATCTAATTGGGACTGCCTTGTATGTAACATGCTGTATTTCTCTTGCAGCTTTTAGAACTCTCTCCCTGTTCTTTGCATTTGATAGTGTAATAAATATATGACAGTGTGTACTTTTCTTCATATTTATTATTTTAGGTGTTCTCCAAGCTTCTTGGATGTGCATATTCATGTCTTTTGCTAAGGTTGAGAAGTTCTCTGTCTTTTTCTTTTTTTAACTAATCATTCTGCCCCTTTCTCTCTTTATTCTCCTTCTGTTACTCCCATAATCTGTATATTGGTACAATTGATGACTTCTAGCTTTCTTAGTCTATTTTCACTTTTAATATTTCTTTTTTCTTTTCTTCATATATTTTTTATTTTTTAAAAAGATGCTTAGATTACATAAAATGTTACATAAAAAATGTAAGGGATCCCCATATGCCCCACTCCCAACACCTCCCATTTTTCCCCACATTAACAACTTCTTTAATTAGTGTGGTAAATTAATTGCAATTGATGAACACATTTTGGAGCATTGCCACTAAGGATGGATCATAGTTTATATTGTAGTTCACACTCTCTCCCACTCAATTCTGTCGATTATGGCAGGATATATAATGGCCTGTATCTGTCATTGCAATGTCATTCAGGACAACTCCAAGCCCCAAAAGTGCTCCCATATTATACCTCTTTTTCCCTCTCCCTGCCTTCAGCACCTCCAGTGGCCACTATCTCCACATCAATGATATAATTTCCTTCATTGCTAGAATCACAATAAGTCTATAGTAGAATACCAGTAAGTCCACTCTAGTCCATATTTTACTCCCCAATCCCAAGGATTTGGGATGGTGATGCTCATTCCACCTCTAATTGACAGGGGGTTTCGATCACATTTGGATGATGGATGAGACTCTTTTGCTTGCAGTTGTAGGATCTCTCGGTTCCTTGGTATGGTGGTTGTCCATCCTCATCTCCTTGTTAGTTGTCCTGGGTGAGTGCAATGACCTAGAGAGTAGGTGTTGCAACTCTGCTGAGGCTCAGGATCCAGCTGGCATTTGGACAACCTAAAGATTCTAGTCAGCCCAATTCCAGCACCAAATATAGGTTCAAATAGAAGGGACAGAGAGGCATGTGTAAAGAAGTCACAATTGAGTCCAACTCTGTCACACTCGAGAGCACAAACTTCAAAGTAGGGCCCACTAGCAAGGCACAATCTGGGGGGATATCTGCTATGACCATAGGACCTGATTGTCTCCAGAGCCCTCAGGAATGCCACTATTTGGTGTAGTATCTTCTTTGGCAGTCTAGGTGATCCTGCTGAGACATGCATAAGTGTTACCTCTAGAATGACCTCTCGACTCACTTTGAAGTCTCTTAGCCATATAAACTCATTTGTCTTTACCTTTGCCCCCTTTTATTCAAGGTCTTTTTCCAGTTGTATTACTAGATGGTGCTTGGTAGTAATCCATTGGTGCCAGAGAAGTTCATCCCCAGGAGTCATGTCCCACTCTGGGGAGAGGGTAATGCATTTATTTGCTCAGTTTGGCTTAGAGAGAGGCCACATTTGACCAACATGGAGGCTCTCAGGAGGTAACTCTCAGGCACCCTACAACACTAGGCTAAGTTGCAATTTCAAGAGCAAAATCTCATAAGCATAGTCATCAATATCAAGGGCCCATCAATGGACCATCCTTCTTCACTAGTCATTGGCCCTAGAGAATGTGACAGAGCTCCCCAGAATGGGTATTCAATACTCTTTCAGTTATTGTGTGAATCTCTACCCACTGTGACAATGCCCCATGAACATTTGAACACATTTATATACCTAATATGTATGCCCAGGTGAACTTCCTCCCATGTATCTTTCATCACTGACATCTCACACCAATGATCCTCCCCTGCTACAGTTGTAACACTTCTGTGGTCCAAAACTTCCTCAAAAATGAAGCCAAGAATATTACCAAATACAATTAATAGGAAAATGAAATAATGATAGGTTTAAACACAAGAAATGAAATGCATAATTTAGGAAAACTAAAACTGAATTAAAATTAAAAGTTGAGGTTTTAAAAAAGATGAAAAATATTTTGAAAAAGTTTTTGATGTTTTACCTTTCATCACTGTAATATCTGTTATCCTGTATATATAGTGATATTTTTTCCATTTCTTGCTCAGTGTCTTACTTTTTTTTTATGCCTTCAAAGAAGTTTTAGGTCACAGTAAAGTCACATACAGAATATATGGGACTCCCATATTCCAACATCCTCCCCCCTTTCCCCCTTCCTATGTTAATAACCTTTTTATATGTGGATGGTACATTTGTTGCAACTCATGTACAGAAATTGAAACATAGCTACTAACCATGATCAATGCTTTACATTTTTGACCATATACTTTTATAAAATTATTGCTGAAATTTAACATGGCCTGTATCCAACATTGTAAGATCATGCAAAACACTTCCATTGCCCCCTAAATACCCCCTCTTCTATCTATTCTATTCTTCCCTCCCCTTCCTCTCAGCATCCGTGGTGACCACCAGGCTTCACTCCTTGAAGGACAAGATTCATAGTTATTTGCAACAACATTGAGGGCTTGACACACTGGTCTGTCCTCCCCTATTAGAAATTGTCCATGCTCTCGAGAGATACCCACCCCTCTTATTGAGAATATATCAGGCCTCCCCAGGATGGGATTCCAACTCCTTCCTGCTCATTGTGTGGGTCTCTACTCACTGATACAACACACTATGACAAAATGATCACTCACACATTCTCTAGAAGCCTGTTCCAGGTGCACCCTGTCTTGAATGCCCCCCTATCCAACACCCTAAACCATCAACCCTTCTTTGTCATATTGCCAAAAGAACTTTCCCAACATTGTAGTTTCAACCACATACCCACCAATCCCCACTGTTCACCTGCTCCCTCCCCCAATGCTCCCCCCAGTTGGCCTTTTGACTAAGATCATATGTTGTATCTGCTCTTATCAGTTTAATATTACTTTTTTCTTGCTGATCCTCAACCTGACTCATTTCAAGCATCTTGTCTTCAAGTTCACTGATTATTTCTTCTGCCAGCTCCAATCTACTGTTGAAAGCCCCCTGGTAAATTTTCATTATTTGCTGTGGTCTTCAACTCCAGTGTTACTGTCTGGTTCTTTTCTATCTCTTTATTTAGATTCTCATATTGCTCATTTATTGTTTTCCTGATATCCTTTAGTTCGCTCTCTGCACTTTCTTTCCTTTTCTTGATGATCATTTTTTAAAGGTTTTTTCAGTATATCCACATTATTTTCTTCTTTGTTGGTGTTTTCTGTATTTTTATCCTTTTCCTTTGGATGGGTAATCATTTCCTGTTTCTTTGTGTTGTACTCTTTTTTTGCACACATATTTTAATATTTTAAAATGTTAATTCTCACATTTATTCTTTGAGATGTCTGTTCTTGGTTTTGTAACCAGCTGGTGATAATACAGAGATTTTGTTGATCTTCAGTCCTCTTATCAAAAAGGTCTGCCCAAGGTAAACTCAATGTGCAGGATTTTCCCTCTATTTCTGGATCGCTGTATTGTCTTGGGCTTTTTCTTCTTAGTTATCTTGGATTTTTCCCTTCTGCAGGTATTTGGCTGTCCCCTCTGTTTCCTCAGAGACAGAACTCCCTCTCCTGAGTGTTTGAAGCTGGCAGTCCTTTGGCCCAGACTGTCTGTCTCTATAGTTTTTACACTCCTTTCATTCTCTCAAGCTGATTTTGCCTGGAGGACAAATACTGGGAGGAAGCTCACCCAGGAGAGGACTTTCCCAAGTCAGTCTTTCCCTGCCAAAACAGAGCTGGGAGCCAATAATGGGGGTGCAGACTGACTCCAAAGTGCCCATGGGAGGGAAGAAGGTAATGATCTAAAAGCTTCTCTGATGGCTCCTTAAAGCTGAGCTTTTCTGGCCTGCCCTGTAAATGCAGCCCTTCAGCTAACTGTCTTCCACAGTGTGAGGATGTGCTACATCTTTAAATCTTCACTGCCTCTGTCCATGTCCATGGAAATTTGAGACAATGACTGTTCCTGTCATGCAGTGGACAGAACACTGCAGGGTTGAAACCATGGCTGCTGCAGCCTTTTCCCAGTCTGAATAGAAATAACTGTCCTCAGAGCAGGGCACCCACTGATCCAAACTCACTAATTAAAATATGTGATTGTTGATTGGCCATGCCTATTTCTGTTCTTGGGGAAGAGGATTTCTACAGCCCTTTAGTTGCCAGAAAGCTAGTCAAGGGCTGACCCCAAAGAAGCCTACTATGATGGGCACTGGTAGCAAGCCTCACTGAGAGCACAATTTATTGTTTTATTGTTTATTAGCCTCTTCCTCTTGCTCTTTTCTGAATATTGTACAGTATTCTTCTGGCCTCCAGAGTTTCAAAATAGTTGTTTTAGACAGTTTCTGCCCATTTAGCAGTTGATTTTGTGAAAGTACTGAGTCCTGGAGCTCCCTACTCTGCAATCTTCCCCAGAAGTCGCACCCAGTACTCTGTGGTCATTAATTTTTTGTGTATATTTTTTATACTTCTTTCTCTCACTGCTCTCCTTCTGGTACTTCCATTAAGTATCTTTTACCATGCTTAAGATGATCCAGATTTCTCTGAGGCTTTGTTTCTGTTGTTGTAATTTTCAGCTCCAGGAATTCCATTTGGTTCTTTCTATAATTTTTATCTCTATTTATATTCTCTATTTGATGATACCTTGTTTTCATGCCTCCCCTTAATTTTTTAGACGTGGTATCCTTTAGTTCTTTGAAAGTACTTATTGTGGCTACTATTAATTAATCATCTTCTAACTTCAACAGCTATGCCCCTTTAAAGGCAGTTTCCATTGCTTGCTCTTGCTCTTGTATTTGGGACTCGCTTTCCTGTTTATTTGCTTGTCTTGTAATTTTTTGTTGATAGTTTGCTGAAAGTTCAAATAATATATTATTGCAACTCTGGAACTGGATCTCTCCTTCTCTACCATCAAATTCCTACCCCAGGGTTTATTTTTTTGGTTGTTTGCTTGGTTGTTTACTAATTTCTTCAGCTAATTGGCTTAATTAGTTCTTTGAAAACTATTTTCCCACATTGTACAGCCCTGATATCTATGCTCAAGTTGTTTTTTCTTGCTTTTATCTTTTAGGATTGCTACCTGGGTTGTCACTGGTACAGTTTAAGCATCTTGTAATTCAAATCTTATACTTAAGGCTCCTTAGCCAGTTAAACTTTTACTCTTGGTATCAGATGTATTTGTATGATTTGGAGATTTCTATTACAGTTCCAGTTTACATTTTGACCCATGTTCAGCCAGGGCCTAGTAACTTGGATTTTCCCTCTCCCATCACTCCTGGTGGGCACAGCTTGGACATATTTAGAGTCTTCTAGACTTTCAGGGATGCATGTGATTTTAAATTTTAAGGCTGGCTGCCTAGGAGTGTTCCCTGTGTGAAGTAGCTTATTGCTTATCCACAGATTGATCAGAGGCTGGACATATAAGCATATTATGCCAGTGAAGCTTCTGATCTTTGTTAATTGATTTATATAGCACTTAGAGAATGTTGTTATATATACTTTTTAAAAAAGATAGCTAGGTTATATAAATGTTACATAAAAAATATGGGGGATCCCCATATGCCCAGCTCCCTACCCCTCCCACTTTTTCCCACATTAACAATATCCTTCATTAGAGTGGTACATTTGTTATACTTGATGAACACATTTTGGAGCATTGCCACTAAGCACATATTATACTTTACATTGTACTTTACACTCCTGCACAATTTTGTAAGTTATGACAAGATATATAATGGCCTGCAATGTCATTCAGGACAATACCCAAGTCCCAGAAATGCCCCCAAATTACACCTATTTTTCCCTCTCCCTCCCCTCAGAACCTCCAGTGGCCCCTGCCACTGCATCAATGATATAACTTCTTCCATTGCTAGAATTACAATAAGTCTATAATAGAATAACAGTAAGTCTACTCTAGTCCATTGTTCATTCCCTAATCCTGAGGATTCTGGGATGGAGATGCCCACCCCACCTCTAATTGACAGGGGGTTTAGATCCCTTGGGGCAGATGGATGGGACTATCTTGCTTGCAGTTGGAGACTCTCTCTGTTCCTTAGGATGGTTGCTGTCCAACATCATCTCTTTGTTAGTTGTCCTGGGTGAGTCCAATGAACTAGAGAGTAGGTGTTGCAACACTGTTGAGATTCAGGGCCCAGCTGGCACATGGAGAGCCCAAAGATTTAAGTCTCTTGGACTTAAACCTCTCAACTCTAGTACTAACACTAGGTTCAAATAGAAGGGTCAGAAGAGACATGTGTAGGGAAACCACAACTGAGTCCAACTCTGTCAGACTGGGGAGCATAAATTTCAAGGTAGGGCCCACTGGCAAGGCACCAAACTCC
This sequence comes from Chaetophractus vellerosus, assembly GCA_004027955.1. Classification (NCBI taxonomy): domain Eukaryota; kingdom Metazoa; phylum Chordata; class Mammalia; order Cingulata; family Chlamyphoridae; genus Chaetophractus; species Chaetophractus vellerosus. Next base: position 16,701 of record PVKH010003039.1, on the reverse strand, counting down.
TGAGCTGTCTGCCCTGACTATAGTATCTGGATGTCACCAGAGCCCTCAGAAGGCCTGCTATTAGAGGCAATATTTACTTTGGGAGTCAATGAGATCCTGCTGAGGCGTGCATAAGTGTAACCTCTGGAATGACTTCCTTACACACTTTTAAGTCTCTTAGTCAAATAAACTCATTTGTCTTTACCCTTTCCCATTTTGGTAAAGGTCTTTTTACAGTTGCATTGCTAGTTGGTGCTTGGTAGTAATCCCTCAGTGCCAGGGAGGCTCATCCCCAGAAGTCATGTCCCATGCTGCAGGGAAGGTAATGTTATTTATCTGCTGAGTTTGGCTTAGAAAGAGGCTACATTTGAGCAAAAAGTAGGCCCTCAAGAGGTAACTCTTAGGTACCCTATAATACTGGGCTAAGTTCCAATTTCAAAAATATAGGTTCATAAGTACAGTCATCACTATCAAGGGCCCGTCAATGGTCCATTCTCCTTCACTAGTCACTGCCCCTGTACTCAGGGTATTCTTGTTGTCCCATTAGAGAATGGGGCAGAGCTCCTGAGGATGGGAATTCGATATTCTTTCAGTTATTGTGTGAATCTCCACCCACCGTGACAATGTCCCATGAACACTTGAACACATTCATATGCCTTATAGGTATGCCCCAGGTGAACCTCCTCCCATGCATCCCCTATCACTGACACTCTGCACCAATGATCCTCCCCTACTGTGATCCAAAACTTTTTCAAAAACTAAGCCAAGAAAATAACCAAATGCAATTAATAAGAATATGAAAAATGCTAGTTTTAAAAATAATAAATAAAACACAAAAATAAAAAATTTTGAAATAATAAAAAATATGAAATTTTAAAAAATGTTTACATTATGTCTTTCATCACTGTAAGATTTGTTGTCTTATATGTACAGTGACATTTTCTTCTGCTTATTTCCCCCAGTATCTTATTTTTATATTTTGTGTTCAAAGAAGCTTTAGATTACAGAAAAGTCATGTACAGAATATAGGTGGTTCCCATTTACCCAACATTCTCCCCTTATCTCCTTTCCCCTATTAATAACATTTTACATGTGGATGGTACATTTGTTACAATTGATGTACCAATTTTGAAACATTGCTACTAAATAGTCAATGATTCACATTATGGTTTACATTTTGGACCATACACTTTTATAAATTTTGATGAAATTTAACATGGTCTGTATCCATCATTGCAATATCATGTAGAACAATTCCATTGCTCCCAAAATGCCCCATGTTCCATCTATTCTATTCCTTTCTCACCCTCCCCTTGGGACCCATGATAACCACCAAGCTTAACTCATTGAAGGACAAGATTCATAGCTACTTGTGACAACATTGAGGGCTTAACATACTGGCCTGTCCTCCCCTACTAGGCACTGCCTATGCTCTCAAGAAACTCTCACCCCTGTGTTTGAGAGCATAAGAGGACTCCCCAAGATGGGAGTACAACACCTTCCCACTTATTATGTGGGTCTCCACCCACTGATACAGCACACTATGACAAGATGATTACTACACATTCCCTAGAAACCTGCCCCAAGTGCACCACATACCCCCCACATCCAACATGGGGAATGTCTTTAAAGCTTCGCTATGTCCCACCCTGATTGTTCCTGGGTGAGTGCAGACTAATGCTTGTGCACATCCTTTCAGACCCCCAGTACTCTTCTTGACTGTCTCTTTCCCTGGTTCTCTCTGATAAATTTCTGAATGTTCTGCTGTTTTGCTTGTTGCTACTTATATCATGATGCCATGAGTGCCCTCTTCATTACTGTTCACCAAGATCTCCATCATTTTCCACAATGCCCTTAGGCATGGTATCCTCTATGATCTATTCCAAATAAAGTCAGCTTCCAAAGGCAGAGCTGCATAGTTTCTCATCTCTAATGCTGACCTTTCTGGCCTGCCTCTTGCTTGATCAGAATCTCTGTTCACAACATAGTGTTGGGGGCAGAGACAACAGTCTACATTTCCTGGAGTGGCACCTCTGCTCTACAAGCAGATATTGGGGGGGGGGGCAGTGGTGGTGGTGGTAACACTTGTGTTCTTGGCTTGTCTTCTACCTTACAAAAGACATGGTATAGGAGAGGTCAGGGCCATGTGTTCTAGGCCTGCTACATCTGGAGTACAGCTTCTAACCAACAAGTGGGGTCTAGGTGAAGGAATAGAGCCCAGTCCTATTGGTTAAAACTACCTAGAATAGATCTTCCGCACTATAGGGCTGGGAGATATGAGAAACACCAGCGGCCTGCTCATCTAAGTTGAAACTGTGCTTCCAGACTAGGAGTTGAAGGGAAAAGGGAACCCAATATTCTTTTTTTTTTTCATTAAACTTTATTTTAAAACATAACTAGATGCATCTTGGTTGTTTATTTTCTCTGGTTATCTTTCAGTCCCAAGATAGCCAATATTCTTGTCCATACATACCAGAATTAGAGTCCCTATAGTAGTTTCTATGAGAAAGTAGGTGGGGGAATGGGGCATGACTCAAATGCTAGACACTTGCTGTTTTTATCAAAGTTTAGTTAATTTTCTTGAATGAATGTTTCTCCTTTTTCTTTATGTTCTTAAGACAATTTCTAGAAAATTTAAATATTGGTGTTTTTTTTTTACAATTTTCCCCATTTAAATTGTGGTGTAGTGGATAGAGATTCCACCTCATTCTTCAATCTTCCATCCAGAAGAGGCTTGAGTATTTTTCCTTCAAGATGACCTATCTCTCCACTCCAATGTTTCCTAAACCTACACCCCCCCGCCCCCCCCGCCACCCCATACACACATGCGTGCATACACACATACCACATTCAATTCAGGCTTACTTGCTTGAGAGCTTTTCTGACATTTCTTTCTAGATATCTATTTTTCTGTCAAATATAATATCATAAAGATTAAACTCTTCATCTTGAAACTATAAAATAGTAAAACTTTCTTTTCTTCTTTTTGAATTTAATCCCATTAATGTCTCTGCTTTTTTCCCAAAATATAGTTGTTATGTAGAAATTAATTTAAAAGGGTTTATTTAATGATTGTATGTCCCATTGGAACACTGTGGTAGGTATTTAGGGAGCAAAGTTGTATACAATATATTCACTACCTTTTATGAGCTCACAATACAATATAGATAGTAGACATGTGAAAAGCGTTTTATAATTCAATGTAACCAGTGCAGTAATAAAGAGACATAAGAATACAAATAGGAGAGAATTTATTCATTTTCAGGGCCTGTATTTAAAATATCCTTCTTGGGAAGTGGGTGTAGCTCAGTGGTTGAGGCCTGCTTCACATGTACAAGGTCACGGGTTCAATCCCCAGTACCTCCTTAAAAAAAAAAAATACTCAAATAAATAAATCCTTCTTAAATCCCCAGTACTTTCTTCAGATTTTTTCTTCTCTTCACAGATTTCATACCTGACCTTTCTGAGTGTTATTTACAATTACTGACTCTATTTCTTACCAAAAATTCTCTCTTCAAACCAGGGAAATATGACTTCTGAAAAATGATTTGCTTTTGTCAAAGTCATCAATGACTTTTTATTGCTATATTCAAAGGACACTTTTCAGTGCTTATTTGACACTTCCAGCATTTGACAATGCCAATCATTATCTTTGTCTTGAAGTTTTCACTTTCCCTGGGTTATGTAGCATTTCTCATGACATATTTCCTACACTTCTGGATGCTTCTTATTCTTTATAGTTCCTTCTTCCTCTGCCTCCCCAAAGGGTGGCATTCCTCAAGATTCTCACCAGATGAGCTCACAATTCCCATGTATTCAACTGCCATGTATAGCTATTTTAACCAAATCTTTTAGTTCTTAGTCATCACACATCCTTGTCTCCCAGATATATATTATAAATATTTTCTTGGGTGTCCTGTAGACTCTCCATCTCTTTAATGGATAAACTAATTGTGTTCAGAAAAGTCAACAAAGACACATATGCTAGCAAAATAACTCTTCTCTAGTCCTCCTGCAAACACACAAGATAATTTGAGACCTCATGTCATTAAAACATATTCCCTTTCATTAGCTGTCATCCTGGTTACTCCCTCTTCCATTTACTGATGACTTTAGCATCTTGCATACTTTCTTCTTTTTACCACTGCTCCCTCATGATGCCTAGTGACTTCAGCAATCATTTGAATAGTACACCCATGCCCTGGACTCTCATTTACTTGAACTTATTTCCATTGACCAAGTTCTCTACCCATATCACTTCCCCAATTCCATGTCACCACCAATTTATCTTTTTCTGAAATCTTAATTTAAATACCCTCTCCATCCAATATCTTCTATGTTTACAGCTCACTCTAATAGCTTCAATCCAACAATATATCCCTTGCTTAAAGACCTCAAATGCTTTGACCCTCTTTCACTGCCCATCACACTTTCATGAGCATTCCTGTTACAATATTATAATTACACACTTGAATTACAATTGATACCGTTACCCTCCTTTCACTCTTCAATACTGCTTTAACAAAATTCCAAATCTGGATAAATACAACTATATATCTACTCTTTGCTTGCACTCAAGTAGCAGAATATTGCTATTTCTAACTTCTCCTCTTCCCTTGAATCACCAACAATTTCTTTACCTGCTGCTTAAGCTCACTTGATATTTTTGTCTTATAATTCTTTGAGAAAATGATAGCAATAAGATGAAAACAACCTCACCAAATCACCACTATTTTCACCAATCTACTTGTATTTATATCCTTCTTTCCTGATATCTTATCACCTTATAATTAATCACTTTTCTATACAGCAAATATAAGTCAGATTATGTCACTTGCCTAGTCTAAATCTTCCATTGCCTTCTCCTTGCACTTAGAATAAAATTAAAGTTCCTTACTGAAACATACAAGGCTGTACATGTTGGGGTCTCTGATTACTTGTGTGCTCTCATGACCTACCTCTCACTGCACCCACCTGTTCACTTTGCTTTAACCACACTGATCTTCCTTTTGTTTCTGAAACATGCCAAGTTAAGTCCAAACTTACAACTTCTACACACTGTTTCTTCTCCTGGGATGCTGTTTTTCCAAGTCTTTGCCAGTCTAGCTCCATCTCATCAATAAGCTCAAGCACCATCTTAAAGAAGGCTTCTTTGATTATCTGATTTTTCTTTTTTTCAGTTTTCTTATTAACACTTTCCACCAATCACATCAATAACTCAGTACCAAATAAACAGAATATTTAAGCATTTGGTAATTTGTTTACTTATGTTTTCTCAACTTGAAAATAAGCTATTTGAGATCAGGATTCCTGTATTTTGAACTGTGCATTACCCAGGGTTGTTGCTAAGCAAATTTCCCATGGTCTACTTGATCTCTGATGTTCTCCTATCTCAAAAGATGGCCCTAAAATTATGCTACCTGCTTATGTCAAAAACCTAAATTTGAACCTTAGTTTCTCTCTCATTCAATGTCCATACCCAAAACTCAAATCTTGTCAATGTTGCCTTCAAAATATCTGTCAAATTTGTCCACATATATCCATCTTCATTGCTATTACCTTTGTTAGTCCACCAGTATATCACTACTGGATTATGGTAACAGCTTCTCATAGTCTCTACTTTTAGTTTTCCCACTTCTAATCCATAAAGGAGATAATTTTTTCTTTGTTTATATATTTTTTTAAAAATATTTCCTGGGGTGGCTATAGCCCAGTGGATAGGGTGCCGGTTCACCACATGGGAGGCCCCGGGTTTGGTTCCCAGGGACCTCTCCGAGCGGGGCAGACCACCTTGAGAGGGCAAGGCACCATGGGGGGGCAGAGCCACTGTGGGCAGGGCAAAAACCCACCACGGACAGAGCAGGTCGCCCACGAGCAGAGCAGAGCCTCCTGCAAACGGGGCAAGCCGCCTGTGAATGGGCAAGGCCACCACTCACCGGTGAGCTGACTCGGCGCGTCACTGCAACAGGGGGAGACAAAGCAGATGCAGAAGAATGCAAGAATGAACACAGCAAGAACAAGCAGGAAGGGGGGGGGGATATGTAACCAAAAAATATATATATTTCCTTATAAAACAAAAAAAATCACTCTCTTATCTAAAACACTTACTTGAGTCATTATAATTCTGATAGAGAAAATTTCTTTAACATGGAGACAAAATCTTGCATAATTTGCCCTTTGTTTTGCTCCCTAAAATCATCTCATGCTACTTTCCTGTACAAATAGAAGTCTCAGCTCCATACATATTTTCTACTCAGGGTTAAAAGTATGTAATCTCCAGGCATCAGCTTAGATTCTTCTGGAAACCATTTCCTGGCCATCACAGCAACCTAGGTTTGTTGCCTGTTCTACTTGCTCAGATAGCACCTTGTTCTCAGCCCTATGCACTTATCACAGTGTCCAGATGTTACCTGATATCTTTGTCTGAATGGGCAGACTTCAAGCTCCTTTCAATGAGGAGTTGTGATTTTTTCCTCTTTGTATCACTCCGTACCTGACACAGTTCTTAATACATACTGGCATTTGATAAACACATGCTTAATGAATAAAATAATACATGTGAAAATTAATGGCACAAACAGTAAATAAAGTTAGGATTTGGGGAAGAAACTATATAATATTTTTATATTGTGCCTAGCAAGTTGATAATATTAACTGACTAAAAAGTGATTCATAATTACGATGCTAAAACATTCAGAAAAAAAAGGTGTCCATGAAAGTTTGTTAACTCTTCTTAAACCACAGCTGAAGCCATTATCATTATGTCACTCATCTCTTGAACAATTTTAATTCCTATGATGCTGAACTCCTTTTTTCCCTCATTTTCTAAGATCACTTTGACTATGTGCCTGGCCTGAGGAAGGCTCCTATGTATCATTGCTCTGGCAGGTGGTTTTCATTTGCCTGTCTAGAGATGCTGGCACTCCTGCAAACAGCTCCTTTCTCACTCTCAGCCAGGTCCCCAATGCTTCCTGCATTTGATACAGTGGTTTGTTACCTACTGGAGTACATGGTTCTAACAGTAATGCAGACCTCTTTTTCTTTAGTAACTCTTAGATAAGAGAGATCTTTGGGCTTTTGTATTTCAAAAATATATTTTTACATTTTAAGTAAATACACTATTTCAAAAAATACTTCTTCTAAAATAATATATGTTGTCCATTTCACCCCTTGCAAAAGAGCTGAACTGGAGTAGGATCTCATTGTTAAGCCTTGGCAGCTGCTACCTATGTTTAGTTTCCTAAGCAACCTGGAAACTTAATTATACCCAAACAACTAGGACAAGTATTTAGAGGAAGGAAATTTAATGGCAACTGAGGTTGGTGAGGGAAGGAAAAGCAAAAATGATAAAATGCAATTTGGTGATTAGATTAATTAGCTGCAGAGCTTTTTAAACAATAATTTTAAAAGATACTTCAGTATTTTAAAACATTATTAGATAATCTTTGGGTTTTCAGTGGGAGATCAGACGACAACTATTTAAACAATCAGCTCATATTACATTGCCTGGGACAGTGCTTGTACCTACCAGTTGTTAAGGGTTAAGGAATTGATCCTTGACAGGATGATCGTGGGCAGAGTTTGAATATGAAGAAGTTTTGTTCATTCTTCTGATCATAATTAGTGTTTTAGTTTCCTCAAGCAAATACTATGCAATAGGTTGGTTAAACAATGGGAATTTATTAGCTCACAGTTTTGAGTCCAAATCAAGGCATCATCAAGGCAATGCTCTCTTCCTGAAGATTGGTGTTCTGGGGCTGGCTGTCGGCAATTTTCGGTCCTGGTCCCCTCTGTCACAAGGCAAGGTTCATGGCAATGCAGATGGCAGGCTCTCCTGGCCTCTCCTTTCTCTTCCAGTTCTTAATGAATTTCAGCTTCTGCTTACCATGGCTTTCTCAGTCTGAATTTCATTCTCTTATAAAGAGCTCCAGTAATAGGATTAAGAATTATTCTAATTGGGCTAGACCACAACTTAATTGAAGTAACACCATCAAAGAGTCCCACTTACAATGGGTTCAAACCCACAGGAATGGATTAAATTTAAGAACATGTTTTTCTGGGGTATATACAGCTTCAAATCAACACATTTAGTCCATTTATTCAAGTGAAATTCCCCAAGTGTTGCCATCATTGTTCGCTTTTATGCTTCCCTGGTATCCTCAGCTTCACTCTACTTCTCTGGCACCGCATTGAATAAAACTTGGTCTATGTGGGCTTGAAGAGTTGTGAAGAGTCTAGCTCCTCCTATGATACCAAATTGCTGTTAATGTAATCTTAAACCATTGCTCTTTTTATTTTGGGAATCTTCAAAATAAAAAGGTCCTTAGATATCACATTCCAGAACAAACTTCCAAGTAATTTTACTAATCTTTTTATCAACATCTATATAGATAATTAAAGAGATTCTGATTTGACATGTACCTTTGAAGGATTTTCCCCAATTCATATGACAGCTTATTCAGTATTGGATAATTCTGATTAATAGTCTTTCTAATATTAAAAGAAAATCTGTCTTCCTTTGTCTTCTACCCTTTGGTCCCAGTTACACCCTCTAGCCAAACCGATACCCATTTCTCTTTTATTGGACATGTTGAATTTGAAGTAGATGCCATGTTCCTCATTTATATTCTTTTCCTCACACTAATAATCTCTACTTCTTCCAATTAGCTTACAGATTTCTGAAAGAAAGAAATTTAGAGATCAGAAGTGTATTTCCTTCATCTTCAGATTTGTGTTTCCTTGTCATGTTTTATCCGTCTCTCAATGAACCTTTTAATATTGACTAAAACTGTTCATTGAAATTCTTTTTATTTGGCCAAGACCTAAGATGTAAAAGATTCACTCATTTTTCCCATACTTAACAGAAAATCCCATATCCTTGGCTGTCATTTTAATTAATTCACTTCACTGTTCTGAAAAAATGTGGTGGCTCACCTTCCAAACTTGCCTAATCTGGAGAGCACCCATATACTTTCCATTGGTCTGTGGCTCAACCTGTACTCTTGTGCACTTTTCTGTACAGATTTGAATTTCTGCAATAGAAGAGACGTTCTACTTTCATCTAATTCGCATTCTATAGAAAATAAAAGAAAATGATTGTTTAGTCAAACATTCACATCTTTCTTTGCATAACCAAAATGATGTGCTCATTGACCTCCAAACGTATCTTGCCAACTATTCCATCAAATCTTTTGAGTTTTCATGTCTTCATTTCCTGAATTTATTTTTGCTTCTTTCTGTGGCAATTCATATTTACTCCCTCAGCAAAGATTCTCAGAGACGTACTGTGATAGTCATATATTAGTTCCACAAATGCTTTCCAATATTTTAAAAGTGTGACTTTTTAAATCCATTCAATAGTAATTTGTCTATTTCTAGTGGAGGTATTCATATGTGTTTTCCCATTTATTTGTCCAAATAGTTTAAATGATCTTCAAAATTAAATATTATTTTCTCCACTTTTTCTATTTCTAGCTCTAATTCAGGACCTAGTCCAAAACTCTAAGTTGTAGGTGTTTATCACATGCTTGAAGAAAACATAATGCTGTGTGTGTGTGTAAATTTAGTATGAAGTAGCTCATTTAAATACAGATAGCAAAAAAAAAAGGATTGAAGGCCACATATCCTATATATTAAACCATCTAAGGCAGCATACTATATACCCAAATTTTAAGAGATAAATGGGAATATTCCTTTATTCTGAAGTTTAATTAATCTTCATTAGCATAAAACCCTTCCACCTGTGCATGTATACACATTCTGTATCTGTACTTTCCAATTTTGTAAACCATCATGAAAATGCAGCATCTCTTCCTGCAAGTGCAGCAAATCACAAAACCCAGCTTTGTATGTTGTGTGGGTGGATGCTAAAAGAGACTTTTTGTGGCCCCTCAATTTTAGGAAAAGCAGTTAGTGAAACTGGCTGGTCTAGCTTTTTGTGCAACTCAAGTTTCGAACTGTGTCTGAGATGTTCTCCTGTCTAGATGATTCCAAGGAGCTCATATGAGGTCTAAATATTCATCAAGTTGCTTTTATCAAGGTTTCTTTCAGTGAGTTTGGCTTCTTGTATGCTGGACTGTGAAATAACATATAGCATCCCCCCACTCCGCACACACACATTCTTTTGTTGTCACCTATTCAAGGAGCCAGAGCACAGCATTCACCATCCTCAGATGGATTTCCAGAGGGGGAAGCAAAGCCTTTAAGATGCTTTGTTCCTCTTTGGCCAGACACAGGTAAGAAAACCTAATCTACAGAGTTTTCTTTTAGTAGGAATCTCTGCTTATGCCATAAACCCAAACTCTATTCAGTTAATTCATACTTGGTCTTCACAAGACGAAGGGAATAAAAACAAACTACAGTTGAACTAATTCAGTCCTGGGCATAAAATGCAAGTAACTTCAAAACTGTTGTGTGATCTATAATAGAGTGAACAGTAAGTAACTGTGAATGAACAATCTCTTGAGCACTGGAAGAAGACTTTCTAAGGTAGCCCTTCTCCTGAAGGTCTTCTTTCTGGCAAATATTAGTGTAACATATAAAAGTCACGCCCCATAGCAAAGTGGATAAAAGAAATTATCTTTTCCCAGATGTCTACATTTTTCCTACCCTTGAGGAAAATAGAATTCTAATATTCCATGATAAGTAAGGCTGTAAATCATAACTAAAATAGGTAGATTTCTAGACATTACACTTATGAGAAGTTTGGACCTTAGAATCTTAAATTTGGTCAATAGCTGACAGAGTAAACAAGAATCTGGGTTCTCATATTATCTTTTATTATAAGGAAATGACTAGTATAAGAGGAATTAGCTGAAGATGTGGGCTAAGATACCCAAGAGGGTTGGCAAACAGCAGAGAACCAGCCCATAAAAGAAAAAGAGAAGGTAAACAAGAAAGGAGTGAGGAAATTTGTAAAATAACATTATAATCACATTGTACATGCATAAGTATATTAATGGTTGGTTAAATGCTCATTTATATGACTATACTATCTGTATAATAAATTGTATACTGTTCATTGTAAGGCAGCACTTGATTTCTTTTCATCTGATTGGTTTTGTTTGTTTTTTAATTAAAAATATATTTTTTAAGATACTTAAATTATACAAATGTTACACAAAAAGTATAGGGATTCCCATATGCTCTGCTCCCCACACCTCCCACACCATCCTACATAAACAACATCCTTCATTAGTGTGGCACATTCATTGCAATTAATAAACAACTCCTGTGGCATTGCCATTGAGCATGGACCATAGTTCACATTGTAGTTTACACTCTCTCCCATGCAATTCTGCAGGCTATGGGAAGATATATAATGGCATGTATCTGTCATTGCAATGCCATTCAGGATGATTCCCAAGTCCAAAAAATCCCCTGAATTATATCTGTCTTTCCCTCTCCCTGCCCTCAGAGCCTCCAGTGGCCACAGCCTCCACATCAATGCTGTAATTTCTTCCATTGTTAGAATCACAAGTCTATTGTAGAATACCAGTAAGTCCACTCTAGTTCATAGTTCATTCCCCAATTCTGAGGATTCTGGGATGGTGATGTCCACTCCACCTCTAATTGATCCCATACAGGGGGCTTTGATCCCATACAGCCGATGGATGGGACTCTCTTGCTTGCAGTTGTAGGCTCTCTCAGTTCCTTGGTATGTGGTTGTCAATCCTTACCTCCTTGTTAGTTGTCCTGGGTGAGTCTATAAAAGGTCTCAAGGAAAGAATCCCTCGAGACTTGTTATGGTTTTGTATCTTAAAAAGAACTCTGAAATAAGACATAACTGTCAATTACAATCAAGATTTTGGTTTCCTAAGTGGAAATGCCTGATGACCCCAGTGCAATGGAGTGGGATCAGAAGACAACTCATTCCCATTTGGATCTTCCAAACATCACAGCATAATCTGAAGAATGATGAGCAAATTAGGAAGACAACTAAGCCCAAATTTTACACCTCAAAGTGGCTGTTTAATTGTTTGGTTAGTGGTCTAAGCTTTCATCTCCTTTCTTTATTCTAGAGCACACTGAAAATACATCACCTCCAAACCAATAAAAAAAAAGTCAGAAGCACCTTATAGAATTATTTGGACATGAACATGTGAGAAACCCTACAAAAACCCCTGGTCAGTTGACAGATAGAATGATGTTCCAAATAGGATTATTACTAAGTGAGAATAATGTCTCCTTTGTTTATGTTATTATCCAATTAGAGAACTTCTAATTGGTCTGGCACGTGCTCATGGAGCCAAGTTCTCTGAGCTTTGAAATGCCAGAATTTAAGGCAAGAAGATATCTTAATACTTATCTTGCCCAAGCCCATATTAGTTCATTTAGTAGAAAAGATTGATCCAGAATACAGAGCTCCATATCTCACAGTTTAGCAATCTTTTCACTTTACCATATTCATCTCACTAGTGCCAAAACTAAATTACAGAATGATTTCTCTCTATATATTTTTTTCTCACTTTCATTCTCTCCTACTCTCTCTCAATTTCTCTTTCTAATTTTCTTTTCAAGAGCATATTGGGGTCTTGGTTCAAATCCCGGCTTCATCATTTGCTAACCTTAGGAATATTAATATATTTCTTCAAGCCTCAGCTTCCTAATTTATGAAGTTGGGATAATAACCACTTTATGAGGTTATGGTGAATAATAAATAAGATAATTCATGTAATGTTTTCAAAACTGTAATTGTCACACTTAAGTGCTCAACAAATATTAGATATTATTATAATTATCATAAGCACTGGGTGTTTTTACTGTCGAAAATGCAAAAAGAACAGAATATTAAAATGGCCAGTAATCACTCAATCTAAACATAACCACTATTGATACACTCACATAAATATCTATATATAGAAAATAGTACATGTACATATAAGTTTCAACATAGTTATATTATTATTTTCTATCATCGATTCACCAAATAGAATGTAATTAATTAGAAAACATGAATTATTTTGCAAGGAGGTACCAAATTGTTAGTTTTAACACTTTCTTCACCTTAGGAGTCAAGAATGAATCAGGAACCACAAGCATAATAGATTTGTTATCAACTTCAGGCTGAATAGTGGTTGCAGGAAATAATAAAGTGAGTAATAATCATTTGCCTTTAAATTATATTTTTGCAAAGATTTTCAAGTCTTTTTAATTGCAATGTCTCATTAACCTTTTAAAGAGCGCTATTGTATAGTGTAGTGAATCTTTAGTGTAATGTAAAATTAGGCTATTACAGAATGACTGAAATTCAGTGCATCCACTTAGAAACCACACTACACAGGGCAGCAATGAGTGTGGAGAGATTGCATGGCTTTGGCCAACTTAGATCCTTCCCTGACCACTTCCAGTAGACTTGGTTCTTGAAGATAGTGACCTTGCTTTGTTACTCTATGTTCTATTCATACATTCACTTATTCAGTGTTTGATGAATGCCTACTATAAACTCAATATTATGCTAAAGAATTTGGGGCTACAAAGATTTATAAATAAGGAGTCATAATACATATGCTTAATACTTAAGCTCTCTTAATCTCAGGTAAGTTTGTTGTTGGAGTCAACACAGATAATGTGCATAAAGTATCTAGTATAATGCCTGTCAATAGTAGGCATTCAATAAAAGGTCTCTTTTTATTTTTGTCTTGTGTTGCTCTCTCACTTTATTTTGGGTTCCATGATTACCATTGTTCTCTCTAATCAATAAGTAAGGGCACTTTCTGAGAATATTATATAACTTTGGAACTGTACCCTATCTATAAATAGGAGGCAAATTTAATTACCCCAGAAAAGATTGCCTTCATGCATTGGTAGCAGAAGAGTTGTAAACATTCATGGAATATTGGCAGGGAAGCAGACAGTAAGTCTAGCATGACACTCAATGCAGATGTTCCTCTGGCAGTTATGTAGTCATCTGTCACTTCCCTTAGCCATAACTTTCTCCTAATTTCAGAGACAATTCTATTCATATTTATCTTTTTAAAAGATATCTTTCTCTTAAAAAGTCTTCTAAGTAACTCTGGCCTTTTAAGAATGATGTGTCTACTATAAAAGGCAGAAAAGTGAGCTGAGAAAGCCACCAGCCTTTAGGAACAAATTGCTACATAGTATTTAAAGGAAATTATAAGGTAAACAAGTGTAGGAAAATAATTGACTGATACTCAGATTTGCTCTCCCTTCTCTGCAAAAGACTGCTTCAAGTTCTGTTCCAAAAGGGTGTCAGGGCTTCACTGTTGTTGTCAATTTCTATCAGCACTGTCTTTAACCAACATAATCACTGGTTGTTACAATTTAGTGCATTAGTATGGAGTAAAATTAGAGTCTCAGTCATATAGAATTGCCCATTATGTCTACAGAATACACAAAGTTCATCACTTATAAGTAATATAAACAGAGCAAATTCCAAAGAAATTATGAAAGACCTGTCATTTTTAATACTCCCAGATGTAAATCTCAGAGATGATATACCAACTCTAAAAACTTAATGCTCTGCTATAGAACCCCCAGGTTTTTAGAGTGAAAGTGTGTAGAATTAGGGAAACAATGTGTTTAGTGGATAGGAACTTAGAGAGGACCAATAGACAAAACATATTGTTGAATACCAGAAAAATGTATGGAATGCACTTGATGTAGTTAGGTCCCTTTAATAATAATATCCCACCTCCTTCTGTTGCTTCAATTTATATTATAAGGCAGAAGAAGTGCTAGAGCCGTAGTGGAAAATACCTAGGTGAACGTAAGTTTCAACCATTGATGTCTTAAATACATTAGAATTTGGCCAGTTGTAATTTTCTGGTGATATTGTTTGCTAACATTCACCTGTAAGTGGACATAGTTTAAATAGAGCACTGAGGAGTTAAGAACAAATGTGTGATGTCTGGTGCTCCAACCGCCATATTGGATCATCAGGTGACCTTGAAGCTGGAAGCTGCATGCTAGAATTGTAGAGCAGAAAGACAGAAAGAGTCCAAAGCACTGCCTGTCTCCAGATATTTTCACCAAAGAGAAGAGGCTTCTTTGCTTAAGCTACTAATATGGATTTCTGCTATCGTTAGACCTAATCCTGACAAATGTAAATTATAGGGACTGTTAAGAAAGTAAGGGGGGGAGGGGAATTTACAGTTTGTAGCTGTCAATAGCTATTTTTTACAACAACTTAATATGTATTTCAAACAGTTTTATAAAAATACTTGCTATAAAATTTATAAGCCTATAAGTGTATGCAGTAGCAATAAAGGCATCTATCCTATTAGCAGATGTATCCACTTTCTTTTAACAGTTACACGTATACTTTTGAGGCATTTTCATGCATTAAAAAGAATTTGCATACCTTTCTGTGTATATTTCAAATGGAATCATATTATATCATCCTATTGAAACATGGCTTTTTTTACCATTTTTTACCATCATATTTTTATATCACTATTATAGATTTTCATATATAATGTATGAATGATATATGTAATTGTATGAAGAAAAACTATGTATGGAGGAGGATTGGGGACGATGACAGAGTGAGGAGCTCCAGGAATCAGTCCTTCCACCAAAACAACTATTGAACCAGCAGGAACTATTTGAACAACAATTTTGGAACTACAGAGTCCAGAAGAGTACTTTACAGTATTCAGGGAAGAGTGGGAGGAAGAGGCTGATGAATTACAGTGAAGAACAATAAAATATTTTCTCTGCAGTGTGGCTACTGGTGCCCATTCCCCCACTATTGCCACAGATCACTGAGGGGTCCAGCCCCTGGCTAGTTCTCTTGCGACAGAAAGGGACTTAAAAATTCTCTTCTGTAAGAACAGGGGTGGGCACAGTTGATAACTGGTCCCAGCTTTTGCTGGGGAACCAGCTCTGAAGGCAGTTATTGTTTCAACTCACCCTGGACAAAATTGGCAGCAGTTGTTCTTTCCACCCATCCTAGACAGGGCAGTGGCAGCCCCTGTTTCAGCCATCAGTGGACAGAGTTTGGCAATGGCAGAGACTTAAGGATGCTGTACCTCCTCAGGGCTGCAGGGTACAGTTAGCTGAAGGGCTGCATTTGCTGGCAGTCCACGAGCGCTCATGTTTGAAAAGCCATCAGATAAGTTCTTGGTGCCCTTTCTGATCCCCTCTCCAGTGAACATTGGAGCCAGTCTGAGCCCCTTTGTGTGTCTCTGGCCCTCCTTTTGGCTGGGAAGAACTGACTTAAGAAGGTCCTCTCTGGGGGACTCTTTTTTCAGAATTTGTCCTCCAGGCAAAAGCAGCTTGAGACAACAAAAGGCATGTGAAAATTTATAGAGGCAAATAGTCTTGGGAAAAGGCCTTCTGGCTTCAAACATCCAGAAGAGGAATATCAATCCTAAAGCCAGTGAAATGTATAGACTCAATACAATCCCAATCAAAATTCCAACAACCCTCTTTACAGAAATGGAGGTGCCACCGAATTTATATGGAAGAGCAAAGAGGGCCTAAATAGCTAAATCCATCTTGAAAAAGAATGATCAGTTTGGAAGAGTCACACTTTTTTTAAAATCTTAAAACTTATTATAAAAGTAATCAAAACAGCATGCCTGGCATAAAGACAGACATATAGACCAGTGAATGAAATTCAAATCTCAGAAATTAATACTCACAGTTAAGGCCAGCTGATTTTTGACAAGGTACCAGAGACCACTTAATTAGGAATGATCTCTTCAGCAAATGGTGCTGTTAAAATTGGATTTCCATTTGCAAACAAAAAAGAAA